>OZ038510.1:15031165-15073665 GCA_964036315.1 Acanthosepion esculentum
GACAAACAGCCTGGTGTCTTTTGTGTTGTTTAAAGCATATTTGGCTTCCTGGCAGTCCTGAGTTCAATCCCTGGGTTAAATAGTGGATAAAAGGTTTTGATTCAGTTTAAGAGAGAATTAACTGGTACAAGTTATCTCCCCTAAGCCTTGATTGTAGAAGGAGACCAACCTCCTTCAATGGCTTGAATAAAAAAGTTTACAATTCCATAAAGATTGAAGGGCACAACAGCCAAACCTTTTTTAGTTTAACAACCAAGGTGTGTGTACTAGTCTGAACAGAAAGGTACGTGATAATAATATGACTCAATATATTGTCACGCTTCATTAGAAACAAAGAAAAGATTACTGGACTGCTATGTAATATTGGTCCTCTTATATGGCAGTGAATGTCGGAGAGTTTCCTCCAGAGATCAAGAAGAGACTTTATTTGAAGTTATGTATGTACTGTTTATTATTTCTTTCAACTTTTTCTACAGTTGCCATGTTTCTCTGGATTAGTATTTACTTGTTTTTGTACAACTAACCTGAAGATCGTTTGTCTTATTTTTACTTTCTCTTTTTGTTGTTTATAGTTACTTTGTTCAAACTTTTTTTTCAATAAATTCATTTTGTTGTTGAAAAATATTCCGTGTAATCTCATTACCATTCACATTAATCTGCCTAAAGTTATATTTATCAAATTTGCATTTTCTACTCTTGTTCATTTTTTTATCAATTGATAGTTTAGATGTTAGTCAAAAACAGCACTATAAATTATTTTATTAAATGTTATAAATAATACAGCACTATAAATTATTTTATTAAATGTTATAAATAATACAGTACTATAACTTATTTTATTAAATGTTATAAATAATACAGTACTATAACTTATTTTATTAAATGTTATAAATAATACAGCACTATAAATTATTTTATTAAATGTTATAAATAATACAGTACTATAACTTATTTTATTAAATGTTATAAATAATACAGTACTATAACTTATTTTATTAAATGTTATAAATAATACAGCACTATAAATTATTTTATTAAATGTTATAAATAATACAGTACTATAACTTATTTTATTAAATGTTATAAATAATACAGCACTATAAATTATTTTATTAAATGTTATAAATAATACAGCACTATAAATTATTTTATTAAATGTTATAAATAATGACTTCATAATCTCCATTATCAGTAGGCCGTGTTTAAAAAATATTTTTTTCTCCAAGTTTTTAAAGTTTCTAAAGGGACAGTAAAGGAAAGTGAGAAGAAAGGACTAAGCATGAATTGCAAGAAGTCAGAATTCATGGTTGCTAGCAAAAGGGACAGCCCAGCATGCAAATTACAAATTGGGGATACCAAAATCAATAAAGTGCAAAAAATTAAATATCTGGGAAGTGTTTTAACAGAAGACAGTGAGACGCAAAAATCTGAAGTTGCATTGAGATAATGAAAGATGCCTTCCAAAAGCTAAGCAAAGTATTAAGAAACAGGAAAATTTTGTTAGTTCATATTCTTTTCTTTGTTTCTGTTATGTAATATCAGTCCAGCAGTGAATGCTGGACAATCCTCACAGATGAAGAAGAAACTTTGAGGTGATAGAAATGTGGTTCTACAGAAGGATGCTGAGAATACCATGGACCGAACACGTGAGCAACAACAAAGTTTTAGAGAAAACAACAATGACACTCCTACATAACATTGGGGGACAGACAGTTGAAATTTCGAAGGCACATAGTGAGGAAAGAGGACTTAAAAATCTGACACTCAAAGGACATATTAAAGGCAAGAGAGACAGAGGAAAGCAGCTAATAACCTCCCTAGCAAGCCTGTATAAACAGATAGAACAGCATTTAAGAGAGATAGCAAAAGGACAAAATTTACTAAGAGCTACAAAGAACAGGAAATTGTGGAGAGCCATTATTGACAACATCCTGAAGGGACATGGCACATAGAAGTAGCAGCAATTAGCAATTTTTTCATTTTGTTGTCAGCTTTGAATGATTTTCTTTTCAGCTTTTGTAACAAACAAAATATATCTTATTTGGGGTAAGCGGAAATGCAGACCCCACACTGCTTGAACTGGAAATTGTTGTATTGAAGTTAGAACAGCTTAATCCTCTTAAATAGCCTCGTCAGATCTAGAATCTCATATGGATTATATGCATGGCATCAAGCTCACTCAGAAATGTCTAAACTCTCGACTATATTCAACTGTTTTCTCAGCTCAATGATTAAAAACAGCTTCAAGTGAATGAGCCTTGTGGATCTTAAAGAAGACTGTCTATCCTCAGATCTCATAGACTGGTGCTACAGAATCACAGAGAATGTTCATGGTCACAAGTCCCATAACTCATTAGTTGTAGGGGCACCACATGCTGTGCAGCAGAAGTGGTGCATCTTGAGCAAGACAACTTGACAGAGCCCAATCCCCTCCAGGGTGGTTTGAATTCAGTTTTCACACAAGGCTATAAAACCCAGTCTGTCCTGCTATTTTACCAATAGCTGGGGGGGAGAAGAAATGGATTCATACCCTTCCCAAGGTTATTAGCACGTGAATGAATGGGGTGAATTCAACTCTCTGATTCCTAATGGGGGAGTACCAATATATGTTCTCTCTTCCCAGCTCAAGGTTAAATAGCAGGGCAAGCGATTTTAGCATAGAGATGCAATCCAAGCGATTTTAGTACAGGGATACATTGCAAGCGATTTTAGTATAGAGATGCAATCCAAGCGATTTTAGTACAGGGATGCATTGCAAGCGATTTTAGTATAGGAATACAATTTTAGAAAGCTATAACAATGGACACAAGACTTTTTATTGAAAAACTGTAATAAGAGAAAGATTTTCTAAACTTCAACTAACAATAACTGTTTTTCTGTTATTAATGGAATTGCACTAGCAAAGATCTTATAAAATAAATTTGATCATTATATAGACATTGGGTTTTAAATTTTTTTTTTTTTTATAGTATGGTGCTAAGTCGAGCTGCTGTTGAAGCCATTATAACATCAGGTCAATGCAGCTGTCCTCGCATTGACTCTCCAGACGACATGATACTTGGAATGTGTCTTCAAAATCTCAACATTCCCATTACTCACAGCCCGTTCTTTCATCAGGTAAGCTTCTGTGTATTATTTATTTCTCCACTCAAATGAAAATGTTTGACTTGTCTAGTCGCTAAATTACTTGCTTATTTCAAAATGTTCACATGGACTCCACTCTTCAATTCCACCAGTTCAGACCTTTACAGCTCGAACTTGTCCCAAGAGTTGAATCACCCACATTTCCTCCATATTCCATTTGTAAAGAGAAAGTTCCACTCAAACGGTTTTTTACCACCACCAAGAGTTTTTCAAACTCCCACGTGGATGTTTCTCTGAACACTACAACCTGAATAAAAGCCACAAGAACTCAACTGGAACCAGAAGTAAAATGGGTAGCACATGTAAATAGAAATTTTAATCTATTCAAGTTATGGGTCAGTTGCAATCTATCCTCCTCCTTATAATCTTCACTTCTTTCTGTCTCCTCTTACGAATGTGCCCATTGGGTAATAGATAGTGGTTCTGACTGAGAAATTGGAGAGCCGAGTTCTAATTCCAGTTAAGTTTGTTATATTCACTTATATGTGTAGAGACTCTTGAAAAAGGTATGAATCTTTCAAACTATGATTTAAGTAGCAGAACTTGTATCTGGAATATCATCATCTCTCTGGATAAATGTACTTACAATAAGACGATTTTTCCCTTGACACTGCTATTATTTTAACTACCTTCACTCTTCAACAATGTTTATTGCTTTAAAAAGTGATGACCAGAATTGGAATAAAACCTAAACATATGAAAATGAATTTATACATTTTCTTTGTTCATGAGAATTGACAACAAAAATAATAAACACTTAGATTCTTTATTTACACTATTTATTAAAATGTTCAGCAAAACATCAGCTAATTGCCAATTAGTTTAAACTTTATAAAATGGTAAATAAGGATTTCCTTAAAGTTGTTTCACATTTTTATAATTTAGTAAATGTTTATAAATTTTTGAATAAAAAATTGTTTTCATATTTCTTTCTTTATAAATTGGTAAATGATAAATATCGCCTTGCATTTGTTAATTGTATTCGTTTTTTATAATGTTGTAAATATAAAATTATTCTTGTAAATAATCTAATAAATAGTGTTTAATATTTTTTGTAAATTCTCAAGAATAAAAAAAAGTATAAATTCACTTTCATATGTTTAGGTTCCATTACAATTCTAATCATTGCTTTTTAAAACAAACTTTGCTGAAGAGGGAAGGTATTTAAAAGAAGAAAAAAAAAAAAAAGAGGTTGGGGTGTTGTGTGAAAATCTTTTTTTTGCAGGTGTGGGGTCTATGCTTTCTTAAACAACTGCTTTTAATTTTTTTTAGGCTCGTCCTGATGACTACAATAAAGACTTGCTTGCTCTACAGGATCCCATTTCCTTTCATAAACACTGGATGATTGACCCGATAGACGTCTATCAGACATGGTTTGCAAAAGCAGCCCAGTTTCATGACGAATTATAGTATCAGAACTCTTACACTTGATTCCTAATAAAGAAATGTTTACTTTTTTCTTATTTTCACACAGACATCCCCCCCCATCCTCATTATAAATTAAAACATTTTTCACTTAATTTATAACAAGTTTTCATCTTTAAAAATGATTACGACTTTTATTCCATTATTGTTACTTTTAGTCACGTAAAATTGTGGATCAGGAGAATGTACAGTTATAGCTTACTGGTTAACGGCTCAGAATGTGACATTGGCGAGCCAAGGTCAAGTTCATTAACTCCCACGGATAACCTTGTGAAAGGTATATGAATCCATCTCGGGGCCCCAAACCATGGTTTGAATAGCTGGGCAGACTGAGCTTGCTAGCCATGGCTGCTAACCAGCCTAAGAGAAAGGCAAATCTGAATTCAAAAGCTCATGTAGCTCTGGAAAAGCACATGAAAAAGATTCTGGCATTCACAATTAACTGCAGGTTGGGATTGTGAACTCTACCATTTAAACTGTGATCGAGTGCATAAGTACGTTGTTGTAAAAATTTAGGGACCTACAAACAATATGAAAGCAGAAATAAAATAGACGCTCCTGATCTTTTTTTTTTTTTTTTTTTTGTGGATATTGCCATCAATATTTTGGCTACCAATTAAATATAATGTTGAATTGGTTCTTAGTTGCAATTAACTCTGCAGCAACATATCGCCACAGTTTTGTTGCTGGTTGGCTGAACAGTGAGAGCCAATATATTTATGGGATGGGTTGAATGCGAAAGAGTTGAACTTTGCCAAAAGTGATTTTCCTCAAGTTGAATGTTTTCACCTGAAAGAAGGACTTTATTACTTTCCTCTGCCATATTTCAGTTTTTAATCTATCCTTATATAATATGAATTTGTTTCTACAATTAACCCAGACTAACTGAAATAACAGATAAGGAGCCAGGATGGTCCACTGTCATGAGAAACCTCGACAAAATGCTGAAATTTTTTTTTGGAGGGGGAGTCAGTTTAATTTTCCTTACTTGAAATAGACAAGTTTAGAAACAGATTTGTCTGTGTAAAAAAAAAAACACACACACTGGATGTAACAGCAAAATTGTCCATCCCACAATATCTAAAAAAAAAAAAAACACTAAGCTAAATTGAGTTTTTTTTTCTCAGGTGTTCAGATAAGATTAGCCATCTTGACACCATTTATCATAAGAATAACTGAAAAACCCTTTGAGTTTTTCAGCTAGAAAACGAACAGGTTAAAATCGTTTTGTGTCAGCCCTACTATGTCTTTCCAACTGAGCAATGGTGAGAGGAAAAAGATCATTCAGGCCTTCAATAATGGTCCAACATTCATATTCTGGCTTCCATCTTCAAAGTCAATTCAAAAACCATCAAGAGAATGGTGAATAAGCTTAAAAAAAGAGGGAACAGTAGAGAGGAAAACTGGATCAGGAGGTGACAACAGCAAGAGGCGTCATCATTTCAGCTTAGAGCTAAATACATTCTTATTGCTCAAAGTAGGGTCCAATAGTGTTATAAAAATCTGAGAATTCCAGTAAGATATCTTTATTCATTTCTAAGATAGAACGGTTCAAAGCTTCATTGGACAATTTTGCTGTTACACCCAATATATATGTGTGTATGTATGTATGTGTGTGTGTATATATATATAAATATAAAAAAACTTTTTTGCATTGATTGTTGTTTATTATTAGTGCAAATTTTCGAAGTGCAAAACAGAACCGAAAAGATTATCATATTCTGCATTTGAAGTCCAGTTTGTGATGTTATATTGCTTCACCTGTTCAGTAGGAAAATCCACTCTGGAATGTTCGTAAGCTGTTATTGCGGTTTAATAATATATACACCTGACTTTGTGGAATGGAACTTGTTTCATGCTGTCTGCATGGTCTCTTCTGTAATCCCAAAGAAAATAGTCGATGAGAACGGAATTGAAAAGAGCATCTTTGGTCCCAGGATCCTTTTCTAGAAGTTTCTTAGTTTCTTCTTTGATCAGCTGAGGAAGAAAAAAAAAATTTTAAATTCTTAAAATCTTGCAGTTATGATAACTGTCCTATCCACATTAGAAACTCATAACTAGAACTTACTTAAATATAAAAGGGGACAATGATGTCAACACCAAGCGAAGACAGTCTATTGCATGCGTGATCACAATCTTCAGGCCATGTGTTTTGGCTCAACTATTTATATATGCTGGTCAATGGTGCATTACAGGTAGTAAAGTCTAATGTATTATTTGATAATGAATTGTCAGATAATCTGCTGTTAATATGTACCTTTTAGAAAAGGTATATATCAACCATATAGGCAACCAAACAGCAAACCACTTTCCAACCCTCCACCAACAATAAAGCAGAAACCACAATCAATTAACTACAGGTTATCTGACAATTCTTCCAATGAAATCATCTTCAATGAAGACAAAAAGTATTATGAAACAGCCCTAAAAAGTTAGATTTTTGGCGACATTTCCATACATAGTGCACAGCACCAAAAAAAAAAAAAAAGAAACATTTGGTTCAACCCTCCATACAACAAAAGCAAACATAGGAAAAAATATTCATTAAACTCGTACTCAAACATTCTCCACAAGATATTCAACAGATACTGTAAAAAATTAGCTACATTTACACTGAGAACATGACACGAATAATAAAAAAAAAGCACAACAGAAAAATAACCAACAAATCAAACCCACCTGTAACTGCAGAACAATGGTCCTTTAAATGGTAATTGCTTACAAAACAATATAATATACCAACCCACTGTAAAATCAGCAAATAACGATGAAAAAAAAAACATATATACATAAGACTAACTGAAGGACTCTGAAAACAGAAACTACACACACAAAGCATAAAATGAATACATAAACAGTACAATGTTTCCTAAACAAAAACAATTAGACCAAATAATGGAAAACAGGAATAATCATCTTCCCCAAACCAACACAATTTACTAAATCAATGTCAAAATACAGACGCAAAAACAAATTTTTACTACGTTATTTACAAATTGAAACCCAAAAACAAATACCTTGTAAAATACCACCATGAAAAACGCCAATTTATGCACTATATACAATGCAGATAATGTAACCTATTTTAAACAAGGCCAATACTTTAAACTAAACAAATATGATAACCAACCCCAGAAAAAAAAAATATGAAATAAACAAAAAAAATCTAAATAAATAAAGTAAATAATAAACAAATTAACAAACTATAACTGAATACAAACACAAGTAAATGTAATAATAATACTTAAGTAATCAATCATAAATAATGAATAAAAAGTTAACAAATAACCGCATTTGAATCTACAATTATTTCTACTCAATAACCTTTAGAATAATTTGAAACATAACCACCACTGCCCACCCAATATCCATCAGGATAATATGATAGACTTTATTACCCATAATGCCTCACTGACCAGCATATATAAACAGCCGAGCCAAAACACAACACATGTGGCCTGAAGATTACAATTAAGAATGAAACAGTGTCACCACTTGGTGTCCATTTTCATATTTACATATGCTCTGTCTCAGATATTGAGCTCTTTTCCCCATAAATACAGCTATATTTTTATCACACAAACTATATATATAGATATGTGTGTGTGTGTGCGTGTGTGCACACACTCACAAGTATAGGATTGGTGTATACGGAATAAATTCCAATAACCAACAAATGCTATTCTTAAAAGAGTGCTCAATACAGAGTAGAGCAAATATAATTATTTATTCGAAAACTATAACATAAAAATGTTATAAAATCACCACAAAAATAGCCATTTTGTTTCAACACTTTTGGCGTCTTATCAAGTGATGGTGTTGAATGCCATCAACACCATCACTTGATAAGACACCAGATGTGTTGAAACAAAATGGCTACTTTTGTAGTGATTTTATAACATTTTTATCTTATAATTTTCGAATAAATGATTATTTATTTATATATAATCACAGTGCTCGATGTATTGTAGGGACTGCCTCAAAAATCACAATACCTGAGCTTTAAATTATTTTTTAAAATGAAAAAGCTTTCATTTTAGCTTTGAAACCTAAATGATTAAATTTACTGTTTCCAGTAAGCAAAATACTCTGGTGTATTTCAAAAAGAAATTATATTGATTGAAATCCATTTCCATTTTTTCAATAATAACATCAAAGCTGTCCATTTTTGAGGCATTTGTAAACAGAAGTTTGTTCTCAGTTTTAAAAATCTTGCAAAAATAAAATATATTTTTCGGAAACTTTATTTGTGGAATATTAGCTTATCTGAAACAAATATTATTTACTTCAAAATAAATAAAAAAAATTTCACCGAATTGTAGCTTTGTTTTTAGCTGACAGTAGCCATGTTTACATGTTTGACAGTGATGACAGATTTAATATTCTACGGAGACTTTATCTGTAAAATATAATTTAAGAAAATGATGTGAGTGCCTTTTTTTTTAATATAAGTACTCAGTAATCTAATTTTAGGAATGTTGAATTTAAATTTGCTATAGTCATCAATCTTATTTTCTCATTATGTCATTTTGACAAAAACAAAGTAAGGGGAGGGGAGGATAACAGATGTTAAAAATATATATACATATATATATATATATATATATATATATATATATATATATGTTCACAACACTAAACGATCAATCAATGAAAGTGGATGCAAATGCGAGAAAATACACAAAGAAGTGATAATCCAGGTGCTGGGCACCATCTTGTGTAAATTTGGCAACTTGCAATGCTAATTGGGGTGCCCCTAATAAATAAAAAAAAAAAATAAATAAATAAAAATTGTTTGTAGCGTCGTCAGATATTGACACCTGAGGTACCTCCCGATCGACAAGGGACTAACTCACCTAACATTCTTAGGTTAAAAGGAATTTTCCAACCCCCGCCCAATAGATGACACTGAAACACGCCCAGTGACCAGGCAATTTGTCTATAAAAAAAAAAAAATAAATAAATACATGTAAATTCACCTTCATCCCTGCTGTGCATCAATGGCTTAGGGGTAAACTCTCTGACTGATACCAAATCAGTCAGGTTTCAATCCCCGTTAGAGGCAATTCGATGTCTAAACACACTGATGAGCTGCAAAACAGTCTGTCTGTGGGTGACTATATATACTCAGATTTAAAAAAAAAAAAAATTTCAAAAATAATTTCCTTCATTTGTGAATCAGTCCTGAGAATTATTTGATTTTTACAACAATTTCCAAAACAATGTGTTTTTTACCTCAAAAAAGATTCTAAAATGCCTATAGAAAATATTAGGCCAACTGCTGACACAAGAAAAACAAGATCTTTAACCAAAATTTCAAACGCACTAGAAAGGATTAAAAAATTTAATGTGGAAACTTAAATAAAATTTCAATAAAACCTTTAAAAAATATAGATTTACTTCTTTCTAATCCTTTTTACAGATTATTTCTATTGCAAATACAAATAAAGTTATAAATTTTTTAAGGTGCACACAAACTTTATGGACACCCTGTATTTCAATTAAATTGACACTTGCTAGTTTACAGTTATAGATTAGACATATGGGAAAAGAAAACGTTCGTATTACCCTTTGTATTGCTAATGATGGACGACATGGGGAAACTTAAATAAAATTTCAATAAAACCTTAAAAAATATAGATTTACTTCTTTCTAATCCTTTTTACAGATTATTTCTATTGCAAATACAAATAAAGTTATAAATTTTTTAAGGTGCACACAAACTTTATGGACACCCTGTATTTCAAGCTTAAAGAGATTAATTTAGTCCTTTTTATTTTTTTTTCTCATTTGGTAACTTGAGATAATTCTTATTCAAACCCCTATTCTAGAAAAAAGGCCGTTATCTGATCTTGAAACAAAACATGTCAATATGCAATTTCTCTCCAGTGACTAGTTTCAGAGAAATTGAAATCGTTAAAGACACATCTGATAAAGTTAAGAAAATCTGTACAAATAAAATATTTAATACATTCTTTTCCTACCTCAATGGCCCAAATTGTACAGCCACGGATTTCTACTTCCAGTCGATCCTTATTGACAAGCAGCTTATCTGAAAATCAGACAAAAAAAATTTAAAATAAATATAGATTTCTTTTAACACATTGACTGCCAATCACAAGTGATCTTGTGCTTAGCACTTTAAGAAAGGTTTTTATCTGTGGCCACCAATAAGTTTATTCGCAATGATACCATTAGTGTGAAAACAATCTTAAAGCTTCAATGTGTGACAGAAAAAAATGGTTTCCACATTTCATTGCAGTATTTTCTTGAGTAGTACCTGTTTATCACACCTATTATATCATAGAGTGAATTTATTTAATCCTACTTAATGATTACACATCGTCATCAGGATCATCATCTTCTCTCCTCTGGTGGCAGCAGCAGAGATGGCTGTGAATCAAAGAGCGTTTGATGAGGTTATTCACATGATTTTGGTGAACAACTCTGAGCAATGGAGAAGCCCACACACTTGAGCAGAAGAGGACTGAGACAGGCGAAATCTGGCAAACCTGGTCGCATCAGTCTGTCGAATGCTTGGTATGTCAAGGTCCACCTGGTATTTACTTGACCCCCACTGAGTCAGGTTGTGACACAAGGTCGGTTTTTAACGTGGGGACCCGAGTGTTTTCACCCGGGCCGCTGGTCTTGGCTTGTCATAGCTGGTCCAGTCCAAGCTAGTCGTAGCCATGATACCACCAGCGCAGGGACGAATCCCTACACCAGGTAAGTATCGAGTGAAGCTCTCAGCCAAAAGGCCGACAAAGCGAGCAATCTGCAAACAGATACTACGCTTTGATCCTGGCCTCCAGTCCACCTTGTTTACACCAGCTCACCTGGTGTTGCCCTCTTTCACTGGCTTGGCTGTTTACTGCTTATTTTTTTCAGCTTTTGGTTAACAACCACAGTGCATGACATCAAGTGTGAAATTGTAAGATTGTGAAGACTGAATGTGGCCAATAGTTTTCTTTCTATTTTAGCTGGCTGAAATTCAAGCATGTGATATAACCACATAGACATTTGACATATATTGTCAAAAAGCATGTTAACAATATGTCAATTTCTTTTGTTTTTACTGTTGAATGGTGGTCAGCACCCACTTGCATCCAAGCATCAGTATCATCATCATCATCTTCCTCTCTCTCTGTCCCCTTTTTCTCCCCTGGTGGCAGTGGCAGAGATGGCTGTGAATCAGAGTTTGATGAGGCTATTTGTATGAATTTGATTTTGGCGGACAACTCTGAGCGATGGAGAAGAAGCCCACATACTTGGCCAGAAGTGCCTCCCTCACAGCTCAAAGGGGATTGAGGCAGGCAAGATCTGGCAAACATGGTTGCATCAGTCTGTCAGAAACTTAGTACGTCAAGATCTGTCTCAGTTACGCCAGCCCAACTGACACTGCTTTGGCTGTTGAGATTGTCTGCATCTTTGCCTATTCTGCTGTCGAGGGTCTTCAGATGTTGGTCAGGAGCGCCTCCCTCACAGCTCAAAGGAGATTGCAGCAGGCAAGATCTGGCAAACATGGTTGCATCGAGCTGTTGGATGCAAACAGAAAAAGCATGTACAAGAAAATAACATTTCCAAAGTACATACAGCATAAAACCTGTTGCGGTAGGTGCATGTTCAAATCACATTGGCATCATCATACGTTGCAGTACCGCTACTAATTAAACTTGCCCCTTGTGTCTTAGTGGCTTTATAATCTGCTTCAGGGTGAAATGATTGAAAAAATAATAAACAAATCCAAATGGAAAGCCACAAGATTTTCTAAGTGACAGTCATTACTGAATCCACCTTCAGAGTGGAAGCAGGGCTGTAAATTTAGTGTTTCCTTTGATAACTTGTCCTGCCTCTACTTTGGACAAACCTGTGTTTCATGCAAGCTTTGGCTCCACTACAGCTGATGCAGAGTTCCCTCCAGAATCTCATGCACAAGGCTAAACCATAATGAGAGCACTCCAGATTTTACACACACATTAGGAAGGTAAGAATTAATCATTATTAAAAGACTAGCAAGGATACCTGGAATTGTATGGGCAGTCATTTCTTTATCTGTCTATATTTCCGAGATGAGCTATTACACTATGTTCAGACTGTTATTCTCATCTTTATTGCCATATTCACAATGTTTCGGCCATTGTACGCTCAGGCTTTCTTCAGGTGACATACGTTGGAATTTCGAACTGATCCTTTTGTTTATCCCACAGGGGTAGATTGTTCTAATTCCACATGCCATGCCTTATTTTGAATATCTCAGTGTCAGTTAATTCCCTTTAGTAACTCAACTCTCTAAGTTTTTGTTCCCTCTGCTGTGGTCAGGTATTGAACTCACAACTCTTTGGGTCAAGTCACTTTTTGGATTACTTAACCAACACTTTTTAAAGGGAATTAACTGATACAGAAGGTTGGAGGCTACAATGGCCGAAACATCATGAATATGGCAATAAAGATGATCGCAACAGTCCTAATAATGTAAATAATCATTTCTTTGAAAGATTTGTATATCCCATAAAATTGTATGAGTGCAATTGTTGTAATTAAAACAGTTTGAGGGGTTTAAGAATTTTGGTGGACATTTAATATGACATGCAAGCAATGTGAAAAACAAACAAAAAAAAAACTATCATACCTTTCTCGAGAATCTTCATGAGACTATCCGAATATTTAAGAACTTCGAAGTAATTGAGAGCTTGAGGAATTCTGGAAAGCAAAAAGTGAAACAAAATCTGATAAAAATCAAAAGAGAATGGCATTGTAAACCTTCAATTTAATGAACTGAGGCTTGTTAATAGCAAAAGTCTGAAAATTACAAAAGGTGTTGGGAAATATTTTAGAAATAAATATGCAAAAGCAATGATGACATCTTAATTGTTAAAATGGATTTAAGTTCTACAAATTCAGTATTATATCCTACAAGTGTAGGTAAATAAAGATGGCAACATATCAGGAATATATTATATTTGAATGCTTGCAGCAAGGTGGCCTAATTGGTAAAGCAGCTGTCACATTAAGACAGGTTATACAATTTTAATGGGATCACCTGTGTTTACTCACTGGTGATCTATGTTCAAACACAAGTGTCGGCAGCGACACTTTATTCTTATATAACATCACCCTTTATTGGGTTTGACTTGTATAAAGTTGTTAGAGGCTATGGTAATAGGGGCTATATTATCTTTAACTAAGAACAAAGAAGAAGGTTTTTGGCTAGGCATAAGTGCTGATCTGTTTATAACTAATTACATCATTTTTTATGGGTATTGTGCTGGTTAGTATAATAACTGATATGTCGTCATTGATATTACAAAACGAAGGAGATAGAGAATATATTACCTGTAGTCTGCAAAGATAGTGAGGAAATCAATATCATAAAAGAAGCCCAGTCCTTGACCCTCAAAGCAAGCCCAGATGTCAGCAATCAAGATTTGGGCTCTTTTGTAAAAAGCAACTAGAAAAGAAAAAAAAAAAGATTTCTACATCTATATTAAAAAAAAGCAGAACTGTCCATTCCACACTGTCAGCTTGTGCCTATGTCTGTTTGTTTAGTGGCATATCAACTTCTTATGGGTCATTTAATACCAAATTTCATTTTTTTAGGGATCATTAGTAATTTCTTTTACTAAAATTGTATTGCTGGTATTTTTACTATAAAAATGTATTTTTATACTTTCATAGTGTCTTGACCCCATTTTGTTGGGAGGGGTTCAGTATTTGCCCATAGCTGGGATCCTAACAGGTGCTACAACCCAAGGTCAGGGTGGACCTGGGAAGAACAGCAATTAAGAAGTGGTTCCACACTCCTCAAAACCTCCCGATCAGAGGCCTTGCTGTCGGATGCAGTTTATCGTCATACCCAGAACAAAGCTGTCTATGTAATGTCTGTGGTGGGTATGAGGGACTTCTTGTGCTTGTGCCGTTTAATGTACACACGCACACAATTTGATCGTGTTTGTTTCCTGTCAGAGAAGTGACTAGTATATTCCCCTCCTACTCAGTCTGGACAACTCTTATCCTGGGCTGAGAAATAAAATCATCAGTTGAGGGTAAAAATAAGAAAAGGAAAACTGATTATCATGTCTGTCAAAGTGTCTCTTTGCTTACATGGGTGTGTCTGTAAACTAAAACAAATAAAAATAATCAGCTTTTCTTTTTGCTACCTACACTGAGAAAGCTTTAGTAGTCTGACAACAACCCCTGAGTAACAGGAAATGAGTGCAAAGCAGGGACATGCAGCTCTTTGAAATCATTTTTACAACTGTTTCTGTATTTAAATGGAATATATTTTCTAATAAATGTAGTATTTTAAATGAATAATTTAAATTTGAAATTCTATCATCTTCCTGTCAGAGAAGTGACTAGCCACTAAACTGAAATTTGTAACCCTAGCCACCATGTTCTCTTTAGTTCAAAATAAAAACAGGATTTCTTTTAAAATTATGACCTCTAAAGTTGTATAGATTGCAAAAATTAATCATACCAAGGCTTCATCATTGTACTGATTGAATTAATATGAGTAGAGCAGTCAAAATGTTGTGGTTAACAAGCAAGATGAAAACACTAGTCCAAACAGATTTAATGTATAATAATAATTTTTTAGGTTAATGAATAGGATAGGTACATGAAGAAGGCTGGAGAGTAGAGTAGTCAAAATGTTGTGGTTAACAAGCAAGATGAAGACATTAGTCTAAATAGATTTAATGTATAATAATAATTTCCTAGGTTAATGAATAGGATAGGTACCCGAAGAAGGCTGGAAAATAGAGTAGTCAAAATGTTGTGGTTAACAAGCAAGATGAAAACACTAGTCCAAACAGATTTAATGTATAATAATAATTTTCTAGGTTAATGAATAGGATAGGTACATGAAGAAGGCTGGAGAGTAGAGTAGTCAAAATGTTGTGGTTAACAAGCAAGATGAAAACACTAGTCCCAACAGATTTAATGTATAATAATAATTTCCTAGGTTAATGAATAGGATAGGTACCTGGAGAAGGCTGGAGAGTAGAGTAGTCAAAATGTTGTGGTTAACAAGCAAGATGAAAACATTAGTCTAAATAGATTTAATGTATAATAATGACATCTTTTTCTATGGGGATGTCCATAGTATCACATAAGTACTAACCAGGCTCAATATAGCTTAACTTTAATGATCAGACAAGAACCATTGTTTCAACGATGTGGCCCTAAGATCAAATGTTGTGGGTGGAGGAAAGTTTAATGAATTCTAATCAACAAAAATTCATCACAAAACAAATGTTTCCTTATTATTACAAGCGGACCATTTTTCACCACAAGTGCCATCTTCTCATTTAATTTATCATAGACAACTTTCAATTAAAAAAAAAGAAAAAAAAACAGAAATACCAACAGTCCAATTGCATTTAAAGTGACCAGGGGGATATTTTTAGGCCACGGCGAGTACAGCAAGAAGGCAGCCTCACCTTGTTTGTTCGCAAATTCTGCCTCATCTTGGTAAGACGGAAAGTTAGTTATCACAAAGTGAAGCAATTTCTCAGCACTGTTGTCACACATCCTGATACAACGTACGAAACTGCCACCACACTTCTGTAAGAAACGAAAATAGGTATTTATTTTATCTTTTTAATATGAAGATTAATATTTAAGACTGATTGGACTGTCAAGGTTGACTATAGGGGTAAGAGCTATTTTTGCTGCTATTGCTGAGGTATATGAGGTAGAAATGCGATTGAGTTCCATCCAGATTCTCACACCGCAACTCTTCTCTCCTAAACATCATGGCATGTCAGTAACAAGATATCTGGTAATGGAAAAGAGCACAGGGAGTAGTGGATTCATGCTTTTTCCAAGAAGATCAGTGTAAAGCAAACATCAGTTTCAATTCAAATTTTAAATCGGTTCAGTGATTCTATTTCCTCTGCTGGTTGCTATTACACATCTCATGTTTCTAGATCATTCTTTCATGTCCGTATATTCAATCGGAAATATTTGAGAAAAAGTTCCCAGAATCAAAACTTCAATTTGCTGTGTGCTGAGCATTACACTAAATATATACCCACACCTCCCATGAAGGGAGGTACGGTTATATTTTGCTATAGCGTTCTGCCATTTTACAGTGACGTTCCCTTGTCACCAAGAAGATGAACAGGTGTTTCCTCAGGGAGGCCCCATGCCTTGAGCACCTATTAGGACTTAAACCGAAACCTCAAGTAGAACTCATATATACAATCCATTGCTAAAGATTCTAGAAAAAAATGGTCAGTTCCCCATACCGCTCCAGTAAGTACCTGACTCCTCCTGCTATCTTCTACCTTTACAAGAATCAGATCAGGCTGAAAATGGAGTATTGCTGCCTTATATCGACAGGAGCTGCCCAGTCTTCACTTTCCACTCTTGATAGAGACCAAAAGAGTCTCTGCATCCTTGTGGGTGATGAATTATTTTCCACCCTACAACCTCTTTCCCACAGACAAAACATCACAAGCCTCTTGCTAATCTATCGCTATTTCCATGGAAAATGTTCGGACGAAATACATTCCTAAGTTGTACAAGTTCTAACATTCATGACTAAGGCTTGCCATGTCACACACATTGTAGCAAAGCACCCTCATTCCCTTTGCATTCCATTGATCAGATGTAAGTTCCACTTGTGCAGCTTCTAACCACAGACGGCTGCTTTGTGGAACCAACTCCCAAGAGGATACTTCCCCAATCACTACAATCTTAACCTGGTCAAGTCTAGTGTTAACCGTTATCTTCCTCACATATCCCCATAAGCCGAGCATCTTATTTTGTGACGCTCTACTTCGAGTGGTTCTTTTGTTTTGTACAGGGTGAACCTCCCTGTAAAACAAAAAAACAAAAATCCCAAATTTCTTTCCAGCACTTGTTGTCTGAGCATTGTTACCCCTGAACATTGTTCACGATTTGTGTCATGTGCACTCTTTATTTGTTCTTTGAAATCTGGAATTTTTTCTTTTTTTTTTTAATTAACTGAATGTAAGGGAATAAAAAAAAACATTATTAAGAAGAGAGAACAATAAAAGAACGGGAATTAAGAAGACAAAAGATAACGATTGGAATTGTATTTCATCCCAAGCAAGGCAATAAATCTACTAAGACACAAAGGGTCACTGAGTGTGAAAGAATAAGAAAAAGAAAAACATTATTAAGGAGAGAGAACAATAAAAGAAAAGGAATTAAGGAGACAGAAGATAACGATTGAAATTGTATTTCATCATTTCATCCCAAGCAAGGCAATAAATCTACTAAGACACAAAGGGTCACTGAGTGTAAAAGAAAAACATTAAGGAGAGAGAACAATAAAAGAAGAGGAATTAAGAAGACAGAAGATAACGATTGGAATTGTATTTCATCATTTCATCCCAGGCAAGGCAATAAATCTACTAAGACACAAAGGGTCACTGAGTGTGAAAGAAAAAGAAAAACATTATTAAGGAGAGAGAACAATAAAAGAAGAGGAATTAAGAAGACAGAAGATAACGATTGAAATTGTATTTCATCATTTCATCCCAAGCAAGGCAATAAATCTACTAAGACACAAAGGGTCACTGAGTGTGAAAGAATAAGAAAAAGAAAAACATTATTAAGGAGAGAGAACAATAAAAGAAGAGGAATTAAGAAGACAGAAGATAACGATTGAAATTGTATTTCATCATTTCATCCCAAGCAAGGCAATAAATCTACTAAGACACAATGGGTCACTGAGTGTGAAAGAATAAGAAAAAGAAAAACATTATTAAGGAGAGAGAACAATAAAAGAAGAGGAATTAAGAAGACAGAAGATAACGATTGAAATTGTATTTCATCATTTCATCCCAAGCAAGGCAATAAATCTACTAAGACACAATGGGTCACTGAGTGTGAAAGAATAAGAAAAAGAAAAACATTATTAAGGAGAGAGAACAATAAAAGAAGAGGAATTAAGAAGACAGAAGATAACGATTGAAATTGTATTTCATCATTTCATCCCAAGCAAGGCAATAAATCTACTAAGACACAATGGGTCACTGAGTGTGAAAGAATAAGAAAAAGAAAAACATTATTAAGGAGAGAGAACAATAAAAGAAGAGGAATTAAGAAGACAGAAGATAACGATTGAAATTGTATTTCATCATTTCATCCCAAGCAAGGTAATAAATCTACTAAGACACAAAGGGTCACTGAGTGTGAAAGAATAAGAAAAAGAAAAACATTATTAAGGAGAGAGAACAATAAAAGAAGAGGAATTAAGAAGACAGAAGATAACGATTGAAATTGTATTTCATCATTTCATCCCAAGCAAGGCAATAAATCTACTAAGACACAATGGGTCACTGAGTGTGAAAGAAAAAGAAAAACATTATTAAGGAGAGAGAACAATAAAAGAAGAGGAATTAAGAAGACAGAAGATAACGATTGAAATTGTATTTCATCATTTCATCCCAAGCAAGGTAATAAATCTACTAAGACACAAAGGGTCACTGAGTGTGAAAGAATAAGAAAAAGAAAAACATTATTAAGGAGAGAGAACAATAAAAGAAGAGGAATTAAGAAGACAGAAGATAACGATTGGAATTGCATTTAAAGAGAACTAATAAGAGTTATTTACAAAGTAGCTGAAGATGAGAAATCACAATGATTTTTAACGTGTTTTCAAGTCGAAACAGCTCCCATAATGATGATATATTCTTTTCTCTCTATGTTACTTTTGAATATAAATACAGGCTGCTAAATAACATTACTATATAGACCTTGATAACATATCTAAAAACATGAAACATATTGGCATAAAATGTTTTATATATCTCATTTAAATACACATAAAGATCTACCAAAATCTATCCGTAACATACTCATTGATAATACAAATATAATAGCATCATCCATGTGTACAAAAAGGCTGAAAATAATGGAAGCATTATTAATAAAAAAAAGAAAAAGCAACACTCAATAATATTGACAATGAACGTGGTCACAATGTGCTGTATTTAAAAAAATAAAACAATCCTATAGCTCTAGATACATACATAAAACAATGCATATATTCTGTTTAAAATAAGATAAAATTTGTCCTTGATAATGGCTAAAAATATAGCCAAAAGCACTTGTAAAACATTTGGATAATTTTTTTATTACTTATGTCCTGCAAAGAAAAAAATTATACAAACACAAGAAATTATATAAAAAATTCAACCACCAGGCCTTGTCAGTCATCTTCAAAAGATGACAAAAAAAGAGGGATTGCTGCCCAAATACACTATATATATATATATATATATATATATATATATATATATATATATATATATATATATATATTGATGCGTGTTTTATTAAATAATATAGACAAGTTGTCTATATTATTTAATGAAACAAGCATCAATGAAAAAATGCTGCCTAAATACACACAATATATATATATATATATATATATATATATATATATAGCCAAAAAAAAAAGAACACTCGGACAGTTTTTATATAATTTATCATTCGAAAAGAAAAACAATAGATTGTATGAGAAATTGTATAAAAAACTAAATAAAAGCACCTTCTCAGTCGTTTTTAATGAAATGTGCATAAAAGAAGGATTGCTGCCCAAATACACAAATATATATATATATATATATATATATATATATGAGAAAACGGCTTGGATTGAGGAATCGGAGAGCCGAGTTCGAATTCCAGTCGAATCCATTGCGTTCACTTACATGCTAACACCCTTGTGAATCCTCTTCTTCTCCCTCCAACTATGGGTAAATAGCCGGACAGACTGGGTTCTATAGCCTTGGATGGCAACTGGTCTAGGAGAAGGACAACTCTGCGAAGGGTCGTTTGGGGACCTTGTGGCATTCATTGCACCAGGTCCCTTTATTCGTCTCTCCAAAAAGTGTGGATGGCCCAGCACAAAGCCTTCACCACTATAATCAAATCCTGTGTGGGTGTCGGGCTTTCAGTTTCTGGGAACTGATCTGTCTGGCCCTCATACCTCGAGTCATGGGAAGTGAGTACCACAAGTGAAAAAGAAATTGTTGGTATTGTTGGTATAGAACTTATGGTTACATCTAGCCATTTCAACAGTAAAATGATGAGACCATGCAGCCAATCTAGTCTTCTTCTTTTATGTGCCGTTTCCCTTCAGGATGTAGGCGATCATGACCCTATATGGATTCCTGCATCCAGCATGGGTGGGGTTGACTAGGGTCTGAGTTCAGATGTCTTTTACCTTAAGCATCAACTATTTCCAAATTTCCATATATAAATGTACATTTACTCAAGTGCTTTTCCAAATTTGGGGTTGTCGCAGCCCCTTTTGAGAGAGGTTAAAGGAATCAAGCCACCACTTAACTCCAACTCCCTTCACATCTCACCTCACACCATCACTCCATATAGGTGGTGCTAATCTCTCTCTTCCTTCTCCCACGTTCTCAGCAGCTAACCTTAGCCCACTCCTAGGGCTGGTGTGACAAATCCAACTTCCAGTTAGTGTAGCGAAAACAAAAAGGATTTTCAGTCATTAATATTTATCAGCTTGTGCCATGCTGTGAAGAATTGGGAGAGAAAAGAAAATTTTTTCCACTCTTCTTAAAAACAAAAGTTTATCTTTTCCCCGTCTATGCATTTTAACAATCAACAGAAAACACAGCCATTTTGTCCATGATCACTTCAAAATAGTAATTAATTTTTCGTTACCACTTGTATCCAAAGGAATCTGAATTAATATTTGGATATAAAATTTTTCTTTGGACGAATTTCACAGAAATTATAATGACGAACACATCAAGTTGGTCTCTCTCTCTCTGTGAGGACACTTCACCACTGGGTGGTTGATTCAAGCCAAATGCTTCTTTTTCTGGGCTTTTCGTTCAGAGCAGTCTGTAAATGTTATTTCGGTGACCTCCCTAGTCTGTTTATTGACAACATGTTTTTAGTTTATTTGACATCTTTGTGGATACCTTAATGGTCTCTTTCTCATCAGTGGGAAGTAAGGAAGGACAGTAGTATTGGCTTTGCTCAATCTTATTGAATTCCATCTAGTTAAATTTAGGTTCAATTCTCCTTGGAATTAATTTAAAACCTGACTTTCCAATGCATTTCGTTTTTAATTTTCTTCTCAATTTTTCAATCTATCTTTCTGAGAATTTCAACAATTACCATCTTTCTTTCTTTCTCTTTTTGTTTGATCAACCTCCAGAGATCTCAGTGTCACATAATAGCTTCTTCTAAGTGCTTCGTTATGAACCTCAGAATTCTTAAGGCTGGCAGCCCCATCCTTTAAAAGATGTTTGAAGAATCAGTGATAGTTAATACATATAAGAATGAAATTTTTTGCTACAAACAATCCTGTCCTTTTGTCACCCTTAATAAACATACAAGTTAAATATGATAATGAATTCTTTTCTTTCTCTTTGTAGCATTCTTCACGGGTGTAGTTTTACCTGTAAAAGGATCTTTCCTGTTTCGTGTAGTACCGCGAGTCTTTCTTCAAGCATAGGGATGTTTTGAGCAGAATCAGATTTGAATATATCCATAAGTTGTTCTTGTGAAATGCTGGCATAATAATCGGCTGATGTAACAGGAATGCCATTCTACAAAAACCGAAAAAGAAAATTAAGCAAAAGAATTAAGACATTGTTTCTGAAGCATGATGAACAAAAGATTTTTTTCCTATCTTTAAATATTCCATTTCAAATATGTTATCATAGTGTATTGAGTACAAAGTGTAGGTGACCTTTCTGGTCACTCAGTGTAAACTGAGTCACCTGACCAAATAGATATTACGTTACACATATTAATGGGGTCCAATAAAATATTTTTGTTTTTGATTCATATTGATACACAAATTAATTTTAGTCCTGAAAACTTGTCTCTTTTCTCTTCTTATTTAAGATCCTAACCACAATTTTTTTTTTAATCATTTCATCCCAAGTAAGGCAATAATGCGACTAGGACACAAGGGATTAATGGGAATGAATGAGAAAACTTTAGTGAAGAGAAAGGACAATAAAAGAACAGGTTCAGAGATAGTAATCATTCTAAGTAACCCCTTTTTATAGTCATCTGTCACTTATATTATTGCCAAGACTGTTTTTACATTTATATAAGTAATCAAGTAATTGTTCTAAGTAACCCTTTTTATAGTCATCTGTAATTTATATTAATGTCGACTAAGACTATTTTTTAAATTGACATAAGTACTGAAATAATCATTATAAGTAACACGATAAGTGAAATAAGTGCTGCTTATTTGTTGCGCAAATGTAGTGGTTTTAATTGTGCATCTATAAATGTAGTAGTTATCTGCCAGTCACATGAAGCCAGTATATTTGGTTAAGTCAGCATGTTTTATTGCATAATGTAAAACAGTAATTAAGAGAAGGAGGATGGTGATTCAGGCAGTGCTTCTGGTCTGAGTAGGTGCCCTGAATATTCTTCAGGTAGAAGAATGATTGAATAAAGCAAAAAAAAACAAACCTGGGAATCTCAACAAAATAGCCATATTGGGTAGCAGTCAAATGAAAATTGAAAGTCAATAAAGCTAAATAAAAAAAAAAAAAACGTCAAATTGGCAGCTGACAATCTCTTGTTAACTGATGCTTGTTCATTTTAAGTCCTCCAAAAACAAAACTGCTCTTCTTTAATCATCTGAGAAAACCTTTTTCGTCTTCTATCAGCATAGCTGATGCTAATGAGTGACTCATTTTAACTTCTTGAGCTAATGTTTTCCATTGACTTGAACAGGAAAGATTATATTGAATCAGAAAATTTTTCTCAATAGACTCTATCTTACACATTTATAAATCTACCATTTGTTCATACATTGAATATTGCTGTTACATCTGGTCTGCTGCTTCTGCTATATATTTAGAGTTTCTTGATAAAATACAAAGTAGACTCTTCAATGGCAACCTGGTATCTCGGCTTCAGTCATTTTTCCAACTGCTTTAACATAGCTTCCCTGTGCCTTTTCTACAAATATTTTCATGGTAATTGTTCTGATGAACTTTCCTCTATCATACTCAGACTCCATGCATTTAAGTGCAGTGCTAGATTGGCGACAAGGTCTCATCATTTAACATTTGAAATGGCTAGATTTAACCATAGTTTTAGGCTAACAATTTCTATTCTCACGCTTCTCGCTTGTGGAACTCTCTTCCAGATTCTTGCTTTCCAGTCAACTTTGACCTTCAAAATTTTAAATTCAATGTCAATCGTTATTATTTACACTATTCAAACTATTGTCCTCATCTTTGTCGCCATATTTATTACAACATTTCGGCCGTTGTATGCTCCGACCTTCTTCAGGTGGTTGGAATGTCGAACTGAACCATTTATTTCGCTCACTGGGGTAGTTAGATCCAGTGACAGGACCCAAAGAGTGTGAGTTCAATACCCAGTTAAGGCAGTGGAGAACTTTCAGAGGGAAATTAACAGGAGATAACTGATAACTGACATCCATTAAACATGGCACGTGGAACTAGAACAGTCTACCCCAGTGAGCGAAATAAAGGGTTCAGTTCGACATTCCAACCACCTGAAGAAGGCCGGGGCATACAATGGCCAAAACGTTGTAATAAATATGGCGACAAAAAGATGAGGACAATAGTCCGAATAATGTAAATAATGTACATAATACCTCATCTCAGAAATATAGACAGTCAATCGTTATCGTCTGTCTTCTTAATTCCTCTTCTTTTATTGTTCTCTCTCCTTAATAATGTTTTTCTTTTTCTTATTCTTTTACACTCAGTGACCCTTTGTGTCTTAGTAGATTTATTGCCTTGCTTGGGATGAAATGATGAAATACAATTTCAATCGTTATCTTCTGTCTTCTTAATTCCTCTTCTTTTATTGTTCTCTCTCCTTAATAATGTTTTTCTTTTTCTTATTCTTTCACACTCAGTGACCCATTGTGTCTTAGTAGATATATTGCCTTGCTTGGGATGAAATGATGAAATACAATTTCAATCATTATCTTCTGTCTTCTTAATTCCTCTTCTTTTATTGTTCTCTCTCCTTAATAATGTTTTCTTTTTCTCATATTCTCTCACACTGTGTAAGTCCTTACGTCTTTATTGTCTTATTTGGGGTGAAATGATTTACAAACAGTAAAGAGTTTCAGAAACCATTCTAATGAAAATTAGAAGTTAAAAAGTAATATATTCAGTTTCAGTGACTTTGAAGATGTTGTGATGTCTTCTCGTCTGTGACATAGAAGCTATTCCCTTGTGCCATCTGACGACTGACTTATTAGTAGTCGCTTGACTCTATGCAATATAGGGCAAGTCTATTTTGCATATGTCACTACAGAAGATTGGTAAAATAAGACCATTTGAAATATGTAAAATCCACAAGCCTAGATATAAGTAAAAAGTAACCAAAAGTAGTAATGAACTTACATCAATTGCTCGGTTTACAGCGGCACACAATGACCAATAGCCAGTCCATTCTTTATCATTGTAATTAACAACAAATTTGTTCTCTTCGTCAGCATGCCAGAAGGAAAAATTTAAAGTATCAACTAAAAAAATCCTGAAAAAGAGATTGAATTACTTCATTTTATACTTTGCTAATACTTTGCCTAGCAAAAGATGCTTTTCAGAAGCTAAGCAAATTATTAAGAAACAGAAAAATTTCGTTAGAAACAAAAAGAGTATTGAACTGCTACGCAATTCCAGTCCTCTTATATAGCAGTGAATACTAGGCCATCTCCTCAAAGATAAAGAAGAAACTTGAAGCAACAGAAAACTTGTTCTACAGAAGGATACTGAGAATACCATGGAGTGAACAGTTGAACAACGTTCTAGAGATAATCGAAACAAAAAGGACTCTTATACTTAGCATCAGGAAGAGATAGTTGAAATCTCTAGGGCACGTAATGAGGAAAGAGGGCTTGGAAAATCGTGATACTTACAGGACAGATCAAAGGCAAGAGAGACAAAGGAAAACGATGCATAACCTACCTAGCAAGCAAGTGAATGGATGGCATAGCAGGGTTTGGGAGTGATGGCAAAAAGACAAGGGACAGGAAGTTGTGGAGAGTCATGATCGCCAGCGTCCTGAAGAGACACAGTACATAGAAGAAGAAGAATTGTATTCGACTCATTCTGGTAATTGAATGAGTGAAATACACACAAGGAATAGACTAAAAAAAAAAAGAAACGGGTAACAAAAAATAATGAAATTTCAACAAATTGCGGTAGGCCAATCAGTAGAGTGTTGTGTATTGTGAAAGCATGAAATTTATCAAAATGAAACCCTATGAAAAAGGAAGAAACAATTATTTCTTATTCTATGTGCCATGTTCTGTCAGGATGTTGGTGATCATGGCTCTCCACAATTTCCTGACTTTTGTATCTCTTAATAAATTTTGTCTTTTTGTATCTCTTAATAAATTTTGTCTCTCATAAACCTGGTTCTATCATCCATTTACTCAAACTCACTAAGTAGGTTAGATCATGTGTTACTTTTTTCTGTCTCTCTTGCCTTCAATCTGTCCTGTGAGTATCAGATTTTCCAAGCCCTCTTTCCTCATTATGTGCCCTAGAAATTTCAACTGGCCCATATATACATACATACATATTGTTTTTAGATAATAAAAATAATTTTTATAATGTACATTCAGCCTTTAGTACTTAAAAATATGCTACTGGGAATATTTGCACACACCTAATATACAAATAAATGGGATCTGTCGCAGTATAATAGTTAAACTAGTTAGTGTCCGAGACTAATGTCACCAGTTTAAACATCATTGGGTACTCCACTATAAAAGCCCCATGTTGGACTAAGTTGACTAATTCCATATAAAATAGGAAAACTATTTTTACCAGTCAATAGCAGCTGCATCCATTGTCTTTGGATTAAGTTCATGCCTTTTCCAATTCTTTATGCTAAATGTTTCATTCTTTACAGCTTCATACATCTGGGGAAAGAAGGAAGATAGCATTTAACATTTATATAATTCTAAGACCATTCAAAAATTTGAAGTTTACAATATTTACAAAACTTTCATTTTTTAAAATCTAAATCTCGTCAATCAAGCAATGAAAGAAAAATATCATTGGAATTTTATAAACAGCAGTGATAAGTATTTCTGCTCAGATTTGCTGAGATGAGATACGATTACTAATATATACTGGTTTGGATGTGATTCTTCATCTTTGTTGCCCAAACATTGGCGGGGGGGGGTAACATTTAACAAATGTGCCTGACGAAAGAAAAAACGAACAGCTATTACTGTATACTCCTCTAGTAATTTATTATTTTAAAAAGCTATTTTTACAATTTTAATAAAAATCAAACATGAAACAGGATTAAAATTTTTTTTGAGATCTGACAACAAAGATGTTAAACACTATTTATTTATTAGATTATTTATTTACAAGAAGAATTTTATATTTGCAAGATTATAAAAATATATGAACCAACTACAAGGTAATATTTATTATTATTCACCATGTTATAAAGAAATAACCATGAAAACAAATTCTTTTATTCATAAATTTATAAATATGTCTGTGAAAACAAGAAAATTTAAATACACACATAATGAACACATAACATTTACATAAGTAAATATAATCAAAAATTTTGAAAAAATGCATTTTCTGGTTATTTTTTCATTTGTTCTCACCAGATAAATTCCCAAAGATAGTTTGAGAGCATCTGAATTTCTGTGATTTTTTAACAACAATGCTAAATACAGTTTATTTATTAAATTACCAAATTATGTTTGTAAATCAGGGGTTCACAACCATTTTTGTCATCGCCCACTTTTCCTCTGCCTACCTATATAGTAACTATTCAAAAGCATACCAAAATCGTTTGGTAAGAGTTTGTTACTGGTTCATAAACTGAGTTTATGATGTAGTAAAAAAAATTCCAAAGGGAGATAACAAATGTATTAAAGAACAAATGAAAGCAAACTTGATCATTGAAAACTATATATATAATTTAATATTATGATCAAGGTTAGTTTTATGGCTAGGGTTAGTGTTGCAAGTGTTGACAGAAAATTAAACAATTTTTGTACAATTAAAAAAAAACAATTTTGTACAAAAAATTAAACAATTTTTGTAAAATTAAAAACAATATATGTGACTAGAAACTAGTAAAAATTCAGCGAATATTTTTTGTTCTTGGTCTCCCCTTATCTGATTCATATCTGAAAAAATGTTATTTTGCCTGAAGAACTATTTGAATGTTAATGACCCTTCTCAGAACTATAGAAAAGACCAAAATATTTGTTGTTTGCAAGGATATTTATATCTTATCTGGGAATGTGACACGGTTATTCTCAATGAGTCTCTCTCTTGTGCTTTCTTTTTGTTTTTACCTATCTCCTTCGAATATTTTTTTCGAATAGCATATGTTGAAATACCTTTTCAATACTCAAAATCCTGTATCACTCATCAAAATAAATACATTTGAATATTCAATAAATACATTTATATTCAATATTCAATAGAATATTCAAATAAAATATTCAATGAATATTCAATAAATACATTTGAATATTCTCAATTAGTCTCCTGTGCTTTTTTTTGTTTTTGCCTATCTCCTTTGAATATTTTTTTCGAGTAGCATATGTTAAAATACCTTTTCAATACTCAAAATCCTATAATACTCATCAAAATTTCCAATCATCCACCATTTTCTGTTCAGTTGCTCATCACCCACCCAACAGTGATATTACCCAGGCTGGAGAACCTTGTTGTAAATAATACCTGTCCAGCATTATTCCCACTCTAAATTTTCAAGATGTGGTATTCTTACTATTATACATAGAATCATTAAAACTAGTTCCTATGGCCATTTTTATCAGATTTCATCCACTGCACTCCTTAACCTCTCACAATTATCTGAAGAATTTGGTAACCTAACAATGTAAAATTGGTTCATTAGAGTTTTTTTTTAAATGTCATATTCATTCTACAGCTTTGTTTTTTTAATATCTATAAATTGCCATGACTTCTTAGGAAAGATAGTTGCTTTCTCCACATTATTTAAATCAGATTGGCCTTTGTCTGAGACTGGATACCATCTAAGGCTGAAGAGCTTAGTCTACCCTTTTCCATGGTTGATTTGAGTATTTTGAGCATGTTGGCTATCACCCACATTATATAGCATTGATTATTTTTGTTCTCTACTTTACTGGATAGCATCACTTAACCAAATGTCTCCAGTAAAAAAATTCACAAACCACTTTTGACATGTTAAATTACTCACAGTACCTTCCCCATAAATGTAAAAATCATTTTTTTTGTATCCTATAGTGGCTGATAAGAAAATAATTCACAAATACCAATATAAGCATTGCAAACAATGTCTTTTGTGAAATTTATTTATCCTGACCCCTATTTATTATAAGTAGCAGAGTAATTGTTCTAAGTGATGTGGTTAATCAAAATAAGTGCTGTATAATTTGTTATGAATAAAATTCCAGATAATATTACTACTACTAATGGAAATAAAGCAATTGAAATGAAGATGAAAAAAATCCTAGTGAAATATGAATAATGATTGACATTGCTTTACTTAATCAAAATTCCAGTTAATATTACTACTACCAATACTACTAATGGCTTATGTTGAAACACCGGTTCCCATATGATCAATGAAGTTAAGCAACATCAAGCCTGGTCAGTACCTAGATGGGCAACCACTTGGGAATACCAGATGCTATAAGCATGGAAATATGGGTGGCGTAATGGATAATGGCTTGGAATTGTTAATTGGAGAGCCAAGTTCCAATTCCAGTTAGATTCGTTAGATTCACTTACGTGCAAATACCCTTTGGAAAGGTATGACTCCACCTCTTTTCCAACCGGCTATGGGTTAATTATTAAGACTTCTATCAATAAACCATTTATCTCAAAAAAAAGGTTGATACACCATAAAAAATGACTCAATACAACTAGTGGAAATAAAGACATCAAAATGAAGATGAAAGAAATCCTAGTCAAAAATAATATTTGACAATGCTTCATCTAATTTGTTATGAATACATCCCAACAGGTGCACGGGATCGCCTCATCAATGATGCTATGACTTGGGGTCATGATAAGTTTCAGGTCTTTCAACATAATACTTGTTCACCCAAGAGACCCTACCGAAAAAATATCTATTCCAGCAGACGATCCTGAAGCAAATTTCCACCAAGCACACAACAACGGACATATAAAGAACTGCCACTGCTGATCTTGAAGTAGCAAGTAACAAATCAGAAATGCCCTACATCACTTCCTCCTCAGCCAAGACGAGACAAAAAGAGAACAAACTTAATGCTTGTTTTTTCCCCCTTAGGTCCAACATGTAGAAAGACCCACCTCACAATGAACACTGCTTGACATAACAGTTTAGTAATTTCTTTTGTTGCTAGGAAAGTTTTTATCTCCTATGAAACGATACTTAACTAAAAAAAAAACAAAACATTCATACACATTCGATAGTCATAGGAATTATGATCAGAAACATTTTTTTTTCTTCCCTTTTTTCTCCTTCTCTTTTCCCTGCCTCTTCCTCTCCCCCTTCTTTTTTCCTTTCCTTTCCTCCTCTTTTCTTCATCCCTTCTGACAAAAATACAAAACAATATTATGTCTACTTACCACATTGGCTATTTTTTCAACTCCCTTGGTGCATATTTCAACATCCTTGCTGGCCTCAGTAATCAACTGACTTGCAGGTTTTGGAAATAAGACATTTTGAGCCATTGTTGACTTGCTCAGAGGAGTTTGCTAACGCTGGGGTAAAATGCACATCTGAAAAATAGAATCCGTCAGTTTAAGAAAAAAATTTTTTTAAAAAAGCATAAAAAAAAGAGACTGGTAGTTTTTGCAAAGTTTGGTTATTTACAATTGAAAGATGCGCTCAATCATTGTATATAAGAAAACATTCCAGATCATGTCATAGACTTGATCCAATCAAAAGTGAATTATTTGATCAATGGCAGTGACAATCTATTTGATACACGTGGGTCAAGGTACCTTACATTAGGGTAATCGTAAATTAGCTCAGAGAATTCTCTTCTTATTTGATCATCCTGAGTATAACAATTAACTACATCCAGCAACAAGGCATCTGATCAGGACATTGAAAAATTTGAGGAGCACAGAACCACCTCTTAACTGCTGTTGTTCCCAGGATGGTAGCACCTGTTAGGGTCCCTGCTATGGGCAAATAGTGAACTCTCAAACAAAAATCAACAATACATTTTTATGATAAAATTACCAACAATGAATTTTTATAGCAAAATGACAATCAATGCAATAGTAAAAAAAAAATATAAAAACACATTTCTATAGTAAAATTACCAACAATATATTTTATGATGTAAAATTTATATGTAGCAATACGATTTCTCACACATCCTTAGGAAATGAATAGATAGATTCTTTTTCCTTTTAAGTTAATTTAATGACCAGAGTTTCTCAGGAATCTTGTCTCCAGCCCACCTTTGAATTGTTGAACAAAATTTTGTTAGTGATTTTAGCTACAAAAGAAAAACATACCAGGAGTATAACAGCAGTGGATAGAGCAAGTTTTCAGTTTCAGAATACTATTCTTTATTACCACAGACTGACAACTGTGCTGGGTCATCTGGAACATGGATTGTCATACATATAACTGTTGCCACTGCTGAACCGCATTACACCCCCACCAAAAAAAAAAAAAAAACTGTGCTCACATCCACTATTTGGTCTCCATAAATGGTGCTGATGAATTTCAATGGGCACAATTTTTTCCCACATGGAAGAATTCAATAACACACTTCCACTTTGTATAAACTTTCATTTCAGACACCGAAGTTGTGTCCGTTGGTTGTAGGCTTTTCAAATTATAGCAACCTGAAACAGAATAATTAAAGCTAAGTAGCTGGAGACAATAACATTGATATTCTGTAGTAGACATGGTCAAATTTACAGACCATTATTCCCCTCCCCATGAAAGGACCAAAACTTACATCCAACACAATAAGCCAACATAAATGATCACTAGAATAATATGATAGATTCATTATTATTCATTTTTTACTGGCCTTTACTAATTAATTTTACTAGTCTTTACTAATTACTTAATTATTATTATTTTTTTTTTAAATTATGGATGTCATGCACAACATCCAAATCATTCAGAACTGTCTAAATTATCAGCTACATACAAATGTTTCCTCAGATCAATTATTAAAAATGGCTTCAAGAGGAGGAATCCTCTAGACCTTAAAGAAGCTAATCTTTCATCAGATCTTATAGACTGGCACCACAGAATCATAAAGAACCATACCAAATGACAAAAACCCCATTTTTTGAAGACTTCCAACAGCAGCAACAACTAAAATGGGTAGCACATGTAACTGGAAGGAAAAATAATAATATAATCAAGATTTTAACTTTTCACACTACCTAAAACAAAAGGTTAAGAAGGGAACTCCCATCAATACTAGAAAGAGTGATAACTGTTAGTGGATTTAATTTGATTTGTTTAACGGCATATCAACTTCTTATGAGTTATTTAATCGCAAAATCTAAACATTTTGAACACAATTTTATGGCTTCAACTAAATATAAAATCTAAATAGGTATTGTTGGTAATTTTTTATATAAAAATGTATTTTTATACTTTCATAGTGTTTTGTTTTTGTTTGGGGGTTCACTATTTGGCCATAGTTGGACCTGGGATCAACAGAGGTTATTCCATGCTCCTCAAAATCTCCAATCTCCAAATCATAGGCCCTGCTACTGGATGTAGTTTATCGTCACACTCGGGACTTATAACTTTTCACACTACCTTAAACAAAATGTTAGGAAGGAAGTTAATGTCAATACTATAAAAGGCAATAACAGTTAATGGACTTGAGAAGCCTATTTTAACTGAAAGATTTTATAACTGTCAGCCAACAGTAATGAATGGCAAATGTTACCTGCATGGGAACAGCTAATCTCAACATTATCATTAATTGTTTTTTTACTCGAGTCATTAATCCAGATCAGGGGAGAGAAATCATTTTGGCTGGGATCAAAGCATAGTATCTGTTTTCTCATTTGAGATGGGAGAAGGTGCTCAATCCAGAGAATTCAAACCCTATGGCAGCACCTTTCTTATTGCACTAAGTGAAGTGAGGTTGATGAAATATCAATGCCAGTGTGACAGCAATCACAAGGGCTGAACAATTTTCATCCTTGGCCCATATGCATATGTGTGCATATGGGCAGATCACATTAAAAATTGGCCTTGTGTTACATCCTGAGTGAGGTCAGGTAAATATCATCGCTTCTTGGATTTTTGGCCAAGATGAATGCGTAGTATCTGTTCTTTTCTCATTTGAGTTGGGCGAAGATACCTGGTCCTGGGAACCAGCACCTTCCTCGTTGCACTATGTGAGGTAAGGTTAGTGTAGTATTGATGCCAGTGTGACATTGATTGCAGTGACTGGGCAGTTTTTGTCCTTGACCCATATGCATATGCACGCCTATGGGCACCCCATAGAAAAAAGCAGGGAGATCAGGTAAATATCATCATTTGTTATTGCCTAGAACAGTAGTTCTCAACTATTTTTGCCCCATGACCCCTTTTCAACATATGTCAAAATGTCATTCCTCATTTTTCCAAGATTGTCCAGCTCGAAAGGTGCATTCCAAATAACATGCATATATTATTGAAAATCTTAATTCTTCTCCATATGAGTGCATATACATGAATTATTTTTATAGAGGAGTTTTTTTACACTCATGATAGCCTCCAAATTCTGTAAATAAAATTTAAAAAAAAACAATCTGGAAACCCTAAAATTCCCTTCTGGGTGAGAACCTTTGCTCTAGGAAGAAGATAAAACTTTATACAGTTTTTATAATCTAGGCTAGTGGTTCCAAACTTTTTTCTCTGGGTCACATTTTTGGAATGAAAATTCGTTTGTGCCTCACCAAATTTTATGTGATAAAAAGTACATTAAAAAATAAAAAACAGAGAGGTTTAAAGGGAGATAACCTGGGATTCGAACTCAGAACATTATCATTGATAACTCTCTCCTCCAATTTGCAGACCCTAATTACTATATTCTCAATACTTGATAGAATGCAAAAATATCACAATGATAAAATCGGTCAATAATTATTTATAACTATTTATACTGGGACTCATGCATGCAATTACAAGTAATCCATAATAATATTTTATATTTTGAAATCATATTTATTTTTGGCATATTAATTTTTGGAAACTGTTTGTAAATCTTTGATTGTCTTTCAATCATTCCGCCTCACCTGCTATCCGCTTATGAGGTGCAACACCATTTGGGAACCACTGCTCTAGAATCATCATGCCCCATATTATAATATTTATAATCTACATTTAATCTATATTTAATATTTATAATCTACACTTATCATGCCCCTCATTCTACATATAATGTTTTAAATTAGCATCGATATTTCTTTTAGTTCACTGGGCATAAAATGTTGATATTTAATCAATAATCATTATAAATTTTGATTTTTTTTTCTTTGTAAAAAATAATCTTTTCTCAACTCAGAACCAACAACCCTCTTCTCCTTGATCTAAAAATATGATCAACAATGAAATAAGGACAATATTAAGTGCATATAATTCTTAATGAAATGTTTCAAAATGGATTAGGGATTTAGAAAGGCATGTGTTTGAGATAAGCGGATAATCTTTATGCAAGTTAATAAAGCTTCTACTAAGGGGATCAAATGTTTGAATTTTAAAGTAGCCTTGATATTATTAAGGGAGAATAGTTGGAGATAACAAGGTTATTGGTTCAATTTCATAGCAGGCAAGAAACAATTTTTCATTTGGCTGCATATGAAAAAAAAAATCAACATGGCTGAGAGTTACATCTTGCTGTTCAGCACAAGAGAACAGTGTTCAAGCCCAGCTAAAAAAAAAAGGCCAGTATTTGAAATGCTGATTTTTTTTTTTAAGTAAGCAGAACCTTCCCAGTTAGTAGATTAATTTGACACCATCTTTCTATATATCTTTTTTCAGCCTTGTGCAACATTAGATTAAGTTTAGTAAAAGGACAGCAGACTGTAGAGCCCTGTTAACTAGCACTCCCTTGTGAGCTCTGTTATGTTGAAAGGGGGAACTGAGAGTTTTTATTTCATTTTGGGGGTAGTGAACATACTCAGGGGGTGCAGTGGGCATTTATTTATCTATGTTTTTTCAAATTTTCAAAAATTATTTAATACTGGCTAAAAAAGGAAATTTTTTAAAGGTCTCGAATGCTGTGGGAAACTATCAAACTTCATTTTCTAACTTCTTTTTTGATTGAATGTTGTGTCAGTGCAGTTACACAGCTTCTTACTAAATAAAGAAACTGCCTTCAAATTACAAAATGAGATTTATGATTACTTTTAAGCAGCATGGAACCTAGAGTAAGAGCCTCAGCCAGTAAGCACCAAAGTCAACCATCACATTGAAAACATAGAGATAAGCTATCAAATAAATGTTTTTTTTTAGTATTTTTATGATTGGCATTTATAATAGAAATGTAAAGGATATTAAAATTCTTTTTGAACTAATGCCTAAGTATCATCTTACTATGAAAGATGAATTCAGTATAATTTTCAAAATTTAATTTGACGGTGGGGAGGGACATTGACAAAAATGTTTGTGTCCAAAGGTGGCACTGATTGTAAAAAGGTTGGGAAATATTGCTGTAGAGTAATTAACAAGTTAGTCATAGGGAATAGTCTGGTTCAGAGTGCTCCACATTTGTGGCCTTGTGCCAGACTAAACTAACCTTAGTGAATCATTTTTAGAGTACCTTGTTGTGGAGTAGTGGTTAACAAAACAGTTTCACAGACCGTAACAAATCTTTGGGCCACTGAATAAGAATGTTTTCAAACTAAGTTTTTGAACAGGAAATCCTATTCAAAAGCACTCAAGATTTAGAAAATAAAAATAAAATAATAATAATCTTAAAGAAATTCAAATATAAATTATTAGCAAATGAGAGGCCTCCATGACATCAGATTTCTCTCCCATGGGCCCCAGAATGCTTCCTCAGTGATGTCTATTCTGGGGTCATAGAAAGTCGCACGTCTCTATGACATGGGCCCAGGCACATATTGTGCCTCAGAATGCTTCCTCAGTGATGTCTATTCTGGTTGTCACAGAAAGTCTCAGTCCTCCATGACATCAGACTTTCTCTCTCATGGGCCCAGCCTCAATGTTGACTATTCTGGGGTCATAGAAAGTAGCAGGCCTCCATGTAATCAGATTTTCATTTCCATTGGCCCAGCCAGATATTGTGCACCAAAATGCTTCCTCAGTGATATCTATTCTGTGGCCATAGGAAGTTTCAGTTCCATGACATCAAACTTTCTCTCCCATGTACCCAGCCAGATATTGCCACCCAGAATGCTTCCTCAGTGATGTCTATTTTGGGGTCATAGAACATTTCAGGCTTCCATGACATCAGAATTTTTTTCTGACTAGCATTCTGGCATAGCTCCAGCATGATTGCAAGAATTGTAACAATATTTGTGCAAACTCAAATATGATCCTTTTATTCAATCCTCTGTAGGAATTCTGACCAATAGGGATTTGTTTAATTTTTTTGACTGTTGGTGTTTTGGCTAATCTAAGTTAGTGATTCTCAATTAAAAAAATACAAAGAGAAATTTTAAACCTTCTATACATATCATATTGTAAAATGAAGAAAAAATATTCTGATGTTATTTGACCAGTGGAGAACTTTTCAGCTACAGCACTTCATAATGTTACAATAATGTTAATGAGCGGCCAGTTGAGAGTCAGGAAAATAGTTGACTGCAAAGTTACAGTAACACTGCCACCTATCCCCAACCAAAATTCAACATGACTCCAACATTGCAAGAACGTCCCTTGTTAGCTGGGAATATACCAATCCCCAACAATGTCCTCTTTAAATTCTTTCATTTGAAACCTCATGTTCAAAATCTTGGATCCAAGTCTGTTAAATACTCATAATAAAATATGTGTTTACACGTGTGTTGCATTGCTCCAAAAGTAATTATAAGTATTTATTTCCACAGAAACAACAACAGTTATAGAGACAAGAATGTCACTGTTGGACAGAGCAAGTTTTCATTAAAAAAAACTAACTATATTTCCCCAAATTTCCACAGCTGCAATGTCAGATTGTAGAAATATTAGGGAGCTGTGATTTAGTTGGATGTTGTCTCCAGGAGATGTTAAATATATCCCTCAGCATCCGAGTGTTGGTTCCATCTTTGCAGGACACTGTGTTGGTGAGCAAAACAAGAACTCACAAATGATCTACTGTTCTGGACACCTAGTCATGGAGCAAACCAAGTTGGTCATGCAGCAACAGTTTACACTGACCAGGTATGTTATGACACAGATTGACTTCCCGACCCTGATACAAGACCGTGATAGTTGATGTGATAGGCTCATGAATATCTGAGCTAATTTGATTGAATAAAAATAATAATGTCATTGTCAAGAAGTATCTGTCTGTGTATTCCATCTCAAAATAGCCAAAACATGGCTTGTCACATAGTCCAGGCCCACCATGTCAGACTTAATTCTCATTCCCTTCATATTCCATTGGTAAGAAGGAAGTTCTACACAGACAGTTTTTTCCCCAGAACTCTTATTTTGTGGAACAGACCCCCAAAAGGATGCTTCCCCAATCACTATGATCTTAATCTCTAAGTCTAGACTCAACCATTACATACCCTCATAACATGCCCTCCTTACTTAAAAAAACCTCATTCAGTAACCCTCTACCTTGAGTGGCGCTTGGGCCTTGTATTAGTGAACAATAGTACAGAATGTAACAGAAATACCTCCAACATATACCACCCACATAATGGTAACACATTAGTAGCAATGGTATCTTCATCTAGCTAATGTGGGAGGTATTTCTGTTGCAACCTTATATAAAAAAAAATCAGTCTAAACTGTTGAAAAACATTATTCACTACCTAACCACTCATAATTACCAAGCGTTAATAAATGTGATTTTTTTCCCCACATATAAGAATTCAATGACATATTCACTGTGTATGCACTTTCATGTCAGATGCCATTTTGCCATACTACCACTTAGCTTCTATCCATAACAATGCAAAAAATGGATTTTTAATGAAAAAGTTCAAACTCTGTTGCCATACCATGAATATACATGTCTGGTCTTGTGAAAAAGCAAAAATCAAAGACAGCTAAACAATCACTATAAAACATGAGGTATTACTTTTGGAGCACCCTACCTTGATTAAACAGTAGAATAAGTATTAACAATGATTGTGTCAAGTAATTTACAATTATATATTTAAATATGACACAACCCAGACAAAATTGAATTTTAATATACATAAAATAATTTTCTAGGTATTTTTCAGTGTGCCCACATCACTACCAAATATGACACATGGTCAAGGTATAATATTGTACTGCAGAAGCTCAGAAAATCTGTATTTGATAATCTGTATGCATTATCACACCCAGGAATATCAGGAACTTTATGCTTATTAAAATCTAAGTATTACTGGCCATGGATTGACAAATCAGTCAAAGAGTTCTGTAGAGAGTTCCAAAATTGCCAGCAAGCAAAAATTACTAAACATACTAAGGGTAACATACAACCTTTAAAACTACCTTCTAATCACTTTCAGACAGTGCATATGGACATTGTGGGTCCACTACCACCAGAAAAAAAAACAAAAAAAAAACAGATCCCTATTTTTTGTCATATTATAATTGACAGGACTACTAAATGGATAAAGGTGGCCCCTCTAACTGAAATAACTGCACAGAATGTTGCTACTGCTTTCATTAACACATTAACCTACTCATCATATACAGTAGTGACAGGGTATAATGTGCAAGTTCCGAGACTATTAATAGACCAGAGCATCAAAATGGACAATAGGAAACCTAGTGGGTGAAATGTGAAAATTAAACATGGAAAATCAGTCCACTGGATACTTACATTCATCACCAAAACCCTATATTTTGAAGAATCTAAACTGTAAATTTGTATGGCTTAGGACTGACAGAGTTTTGAAATCTTGGGAAGCACCGCACACTGGTCCATATAAAGTAGTTAACCGCCATAATAAGTACTTCACTATCACAACTACAGAAGATGTGAATAGTAATGTTTCCGTAGACAGATTGAAACCAACAGTTGTCACAGAAACGGCGGAAATATCTAAGATTGATAAAGCAATACTGGCAAGAAAAGATGTCTCACCAAATATTGACAGAACTATGGAGACAAAACATAACAAGAACTAAGCCTGGCAGATCAGTTACTTGGAAAAAAGACAATATATATCATTACTATTAATGTACTAAAGGACTCTGTTACATCTGCAGATGGAAGTGATGTAGTAAGTGCTAAATGATAACTCCTTTCATCCACTCCCTTGAATTTCAGAGGACTGAAGAAGAAGGAAAGAAATTCGGAATCCTATGTGAAATTTTCATTGGACCAATGAAAACCTTGTCTTCACAGAAATTGACCGGTGAGCTAAGAAGAAGGAAAGGAATTCCCAATCCTATGTGAAATTGTGTTTGAACCAATGAAAACCCACAGAAACTTCACAGAAATTAGCTAGTCAGCCGAGAACAAGAAAGTAGTGAGTCAATGCAAAATTCTTTTTGATATAAAATGAGAAAAATAAAATTAATAAGAGAAGAGTGCCTGAAGTCATATAAAAGGTTTTGTTTTAGTTCCTAGCAACCAGAGTTGAAGTACTCACCAGTGTAAAATTTCTCACCAATTATATCAGCCTATAATCAGCATACAGCACTTCAAAGAATTTTCTCTCAACAATCCAAAAAAGCTAAGTACAGTGTAACCCGGATATAAGAGAGTTGTCGGGACCGGAGACAAAGTCTCTTATATCAAAAATCTCTCTTATATCCGGGTTACACTGTATTTCAACCTATCTCTCTTCGTCTACTTTTTAACATATGCAAACTATATATCCCTTTGATGAGCAATAAAAGTTTTTGTCTTAAACATTTTTTTAATATTATTTTGTGTCAGATCATTTCTGTTGTATGAACATTTCCCCTTTGTGACCGTTCGTTAAAACTATGGACTTTAAAAATTTCTGACTTATTTTTGTGAAACGATCTACTGACACTATTTCAAGCGTGTAAATTCGTGAATAAATTCCTTATCTTGGCATGGGTCCAATGCCCCACACCATTATAGTCTTAGCAGCTCTTAGCTTTTACACGTTTTCTATCTTTAATTTTTAACCTTTTTATAGAAATACGTTTTTACATTTTTCTGTAATTAATCTCTAGTATATTAAATAAGTAAAGAAAGAGACTAAGAAAGAGTTAAAATGAGTTTTGTTTGAAGTTGATAAAATTTGCAAGGTTTTGTTATCAGGCAAAATTAGATTTTCCCTTGGGCAAGGCCCATTGGAAAGCAATGGCCGACATAACAACCCTGAATCTACAATAATGAATAAGTTAAACAATTTTAGTGTAAAAAAAATAAAAAAATAAAAAATTACAATAATAATAATAATAATAATTGTATATTTTAATTCAAACTACTAATTTCCCTTTTTAAAATCCAAGCGTTGCTGAGTTAAAAAAAAAATGTTTAAAGGATCATTAAAAAAATACAATGGTTTTTTTTTAAAAAACTTCACCTTAAAAAATTATAAGATTATAATAATTAATACTTATAAAAAAAAACTGATGATAAATAATTTTTATTTTATGTTACAAAAAAGAGGTAAGAACAAATAAGTTGAAATTTTAGGTTCGATCCTGAAGAATACATAACTCATAATCACTAATTACAAGTTACATAAATACAGTAAATTAAAATTTTCTGTGCTTCATTTTTAGTGAAAAAAAGCAATTAATTAAATTAACATTTATTTTTAAAAATATTACTTTTTACAACTGATTACTTTTACTCTGAAACACATTTATTTAATTTTTAATTCACTGAAACAAAAATGTTATTTTTGGATGGGTTCGTAATTTTTTTAAAAAAGGAAAGCCATAAAAAAAATTAATTTCTAGCCTGGCAAAGTTTTTCTTTTGAATTATATTATTTTAGTTTCGCAACATTCAGGTCCCCCCCCTTTTACATCCTACGAGAAAAATAAGCTTCATCTCTTTAAAAAAATGAAAATAAAAAAACGTTTTTTACTTCAAATACAGTAAATTTTTTTTCATAATTTCCTTTCCCAGATATTTTTACCGTGTTAAAAATTTAAAATAAAGTTAAAGTACGTCAACAAAATCAAAAATGTAGTTCATTTTTTACTTTTTTAAATTTAGCAAAAAACAAAAAAAATGGTTGTATAACGTGACGTTTACTTTAAAAACGACTAAGTGAGACTTGAAAAAAGGAGGAAAAATTGTATCCGATTTCAGCAATTTTTTAAATTAAAAAAAAACAAAACAATGCTTATTGCTTTTAATTTAAAAAATACTTGTCTAAATTCGTGCTTTCTTTTTCAATGAGCTAAGAAAAAAATGTTTGCCTCTCTCTAAGCATATTAAAAATTTGTTCCGAGATTTAATTTTTCTTCAAATTATTAATTAATTAATAATTTCATAGATCACTAATATTATTTAAATTTTAAACAAAAGTGAATAAATAACTAGAATTAAAAGGCCATGATTTTTGGTTTTTGTCGTTGAAAGCTAAAAAAAGGATTTTTACTTTTTTGTTTTTGTAAAAAATAAATAACCTATCTGCATAATTTAAATATTTTAGAGTGTCAGAATATTTTGTACTGTTCATGTAAGATATTTGTCAGTTAAAAAAGAAACATTTTAATAACCCATTTTTTACAACCTGCACTTACCAATGAAATTACTAGATCAACGTCTTGTCAGATATCGACTTGGCTGTAAAATACATTTTTAAAAATTCAAAAAAAAAAAAAAAAATAAAAAAACCCTTAATTCAGGGGAGCTAACTTTGAGCGACCAACCTTATTTTTAAAATTATTTATTTCAGATTTGCAATAAATAAAAGAAGACTTTTAAAATACAATCCTCAGTTACTTTAAAAAAACCAAAAAGGACAACTACAATCATTCTTCCATAACACTTCTCGAACAATCAATTTTGTTATTGTTGTTCAATGTTCACGCCATCCATATTTCCGAAGCTAATCCCTAATCCAGAAAAAAATGATTTAAAATAACTTTTTTGCTATAAGCAGTCATCTGTTATTATTTATTAAATTCAACTAGATATAGATGTGGAAAAAAGTTTTAAAAAAATAAAAAGTGTCATCATTTTTTTTTTCCCCTGAATGTCTGTTTTTGTAACGGAATAAGACCGAACCGGAAGTAATCAACTCTCAACACACGCCATTAGTATTACGGTCAAACAAGGCAGCAAGCATGATGGAAGTGGACGTTGTTAGTGCCAAAACTGGCAAATCCATTGTCAGTTTCAACTGTCTGACACACCAATCCACAATATATGACGTTAAGAAGGAATACAAAAAATTCAACCCTAAACTACCAATTGAGCGACAATCTTTGCGCAAAGAAGCCCGTGGACGTATATTAAAAGACGAGGAAACATTAACGAGTTTAGGTTACTCTAAAAAGGCGGTCCTTTATTTCAAAGATCTCGGGCCCCAAATCGGATGGAAGACTGTTTTTCTCACCGAATATGCGGGCCCTCTTGTAATTTATGCACTCTTTTATATGAGACCTTCTTTGATTTATGGCTCTGATGCTGCAAGCGAACCCCGGGCCCTTGTTGTGAATATCGCGGCCGGGTGTTGGACTTTCCATTATGTAAAGCGCTTACTGGAAACTCTCTTCGTTCATCGCTTTTCACATGCCACCATGCCCTTTCGTAATATCTTCAAAAACAGTGGCTATTATTACGGGTTCGCTGCCTATGTAGCCTATTATGTTAACCACCCATTGTACACGCCTCCCAGTTACGGAAAACTTCAGATGTAC
>OZ038510.1:15078665-15318665 GCA_964036315.1 Acanthosepion esculentum
TCACTGCCTTGTCAATGATAGCCATGATCATTCATACTGCTTTTCTTTTTCTTTTTATTAGCATGAAACTTTATAAGTGTGATTAATCTAAAAATTAAGCCTATTTTAAGCACAAAGTTAGGTTAAAAAAATTTTTATTAGCATCAAGCTTATAAACATAACAAGGCTCAAATTAGTTCAAGCATTAAGTCTATTTTAAGCATAAAGTGTGGCTCAGATTTTTTTTCTTATTAGCAACAAGCTTATAAACAAGACAGGGCTCAGATAAGTTCAAAAATGAAGCCAATTTTAAGCATGACACAAATGGTTGGTTAGAAGTGGTCATTCAAGGATGATCTGATAGATAGACTGATATAATATATGGTAAACTTGTAATTGAATTAATTTTACATATTTAGAAACCCAAGAAAAACTGGTTAAATAGTCCACTCTGTCCTACTATTTAACCCATAGCTGGAGGGAGAAGAAATGGACTCATAACTTTCCCAAGGATATTTGCATGTAAGTGAATTTAACAAACAAACCCAAATGGGAATCCAATGTTTAGTCAGTGCAATGGATAGCAGCCCGGAATGAGATATCGGAGAGACAAGTTCAAATTCCCAGTGGCGTAGCTAGTGTTTTTGCCACCCAGGGCAGCCCTCAAGTGTGGTGTCGCTCCCCAGAAGGATTACAATATTACAATACACATTAACCCCCTTAAAGTTTATATATATATATATATAAATATAAATATAAAAGTGAACATAAAGTGTGCTATATTTATGGGATAAAGTGCTCAATATCAGAGATAGAGTGTATGTAAATATAAAAGTGAACATAGAAGAAGTGTTGACTTCTATGTTCACTTTTATATTTACATACACTCTATCTCTGATATTGAGCACTTTATCCCATAAATATAGCACACTTTAAGACTATTTCTTCATATATATATATATATATATATATATAGCATAATGAGAAGCCACGTATACGTTCTTGATATGTATATAATATGGAGAAAACAACTGAGAAGTTGCAAATTAAAAGAAAAAAAAATTGAATGTTTTTTTGTGAAAGTATTTATTTATATGTTTTTATATATATATATATATATATATATTTGATATTTCCTTATTCCCCCATAGCTGAACACTTTAATCAATCAAGACACTCATTAGACAACTGTAAATGTTTATTGATAGACTCCGAATTTAGTTCCACATACACAGGCAGAAAAAAAGAGAAATACTGGATTTTAAAATTAGACACATATAAACTAGGGCTAAACAAAGACTTGGGTATTTTAAATCTGTATAAATATTTCAATAGTTAAAAAATTTCTTTAGATATAGTTAAAAAAACCTTTTTAAACAACATCTAAAATATTATTGTTAGATTTACGTTAGAAATATTCAAACACAGTTGCATTCCACATCACGTGACGTCCGCGTCTCGCGACGGACACTACTTGTAAACAAACTTCTGAATACAGTTATTTAACACCAAAATTATTCGTACACCCATCAATTATTAATATTTTATCCATTTCTCAGAATTTAATGCCCATATGATGTCAGGTTTTTTTTTCTCTGTTTCTGTTAATGTGTTATTTAACTCCTCACTGATAGATTATGAAATAAAAGTATAATTGTGTTTATTTATTTTTTTTAAATAAAACTGGGGATATGTAAAGAAACAAAGATGTTACTTCTTTTTTTTCTAATCGGGGAAAAATTTTAAAACTTTTTACGATATTAAAAGAAAGATAACTTGTCTTTATTTATAAATCCTCTGTTTTATTTAAAAAGAAAAACAAAAAACACATTGTACTTTTAATTCATAATTTATCAGTTTTTTAATATTTATTTCAGTCATAACAAGGGAGGTGTCATAAATGCCATATTAACAGAAACAGTTCATTGTTCTTTAATGTAAAAATAGCAATGTCTTTTCAAATTATTTTGTTTTATGTAGTTGAAGTTATTAGCTAAGTAATAGACTAAGAATTAAAAGTTCAATAAAATTAATTTCACTTTTAAAAACTGAAATAAATGTTATCATACTTTTAATTCTTAGTCTATTTTGCTTAATAAAACTTCAACTATCTAAGCAAAAAATAAAACATTGCATTGTTTTACTACCGTGAAAACTTGTAAATTGAAAAAAATGCCCATTTTTGGACTTTAAATAAAGTTTCTGCATTTAAAAAAATATGTTAATTTTCAGTTTTCTTTTAGATTTACATTTGATATTTCTGCAAAAAATTGGAATGCATGTGATATCCTTAAAGCATTGAAATTATTTCAATTTATTTATCTATATTTTATAATTTTATATCTGTATTAAAGCTAGGCCTATGAAAAGATTAAAAAAAACAATTCACTTCTCTGTTTAATTTTTTTTACTAACAGTTCACAGACATGAAAAATCAAAATCAAAGAACTGATGCCAAAGTCTGAACTTCTCATATTGGCGCGAAAAAAACTGAATTCACTAAATTCATTTAATCCCACCCTACATCAAACCTTTAAAAATGTTCAAATTTTTTTCACACCTTTTGTTCACATCTAAGTGGGGTTTTCCCCACCAGCTGACAGTGCGTTTTGGAGATAAATATTTTTTTATTGTTGGCTTTGAGCCAGCCATATCAAAGACAAATTGTCTTCATTTGAACCCTATCTTCTTATCACAGATTTCACTTTCCAACCATGAGACTTGGTTTCGAATCTCATCATGATCGAGTTATCAGGAAGGTGACTTCCTGTTGTGCCTAAATGTGCACTTTGAAAAGCCTGATAACCACATGTTGACTCAGGCCTTGTTAGTGAAATTGGGTAGACAGAACTATTTGGGAGTTTTTGATGGCTGTGCTAGCACAAATTCATCAGTCATCATGATCAAAGTTTTGTGTGCACTGGCCTTGTTCAGACTGTTGGGACTCACTCTGTGATTTTCTTTGTGATGGCCCTTGGACTGACATCTTTAACCTCCCGATTGAAAATTGTGCCACTGAGGTTTCTTCCTGGGTCAAAGCTGACATGGATGCTTTCATCCCTTCTCAGAAATACCAGGTGAAACCTCAGTCCTCCTCATGGTTCACACCTGCATGCTTGACAGCTATAGCACACAAGAACCACTATTTTCAGCTATACCAGCATGACAGCTCTCGTCACAATAGGTGCCTATTCGCTACTGCTCATAATAAATGTGAATCCTCAAAGGAGATAAGTCTATGTTTGTCAAGAGATTGAGGCACTGCATAGCCTCCAACAACTTTAGCTCACATGATTACTGACGGCTCTGTAATAGGGTATTAAATAAGTGCAAGGTATCTATTCCTCTTCTCCTCAATTGATTTGAGGTGTTATCATCCACTACTGATAAATGCTTTGCCCATAGACTCTCCTCAAACCCTACCCTTGACTCATCTGGAGTATCCCTGCCTAACTTCCCACTTAGAACTGAATCTCTGTTGAGTGATATGCATATAACCCCTTCCATGATTTCTGCTAATATCTCTAAACTAGATCCCCACAAAGCATGTGGACCTGATGGTATCCCTGTAATAGTCTTTAAGATGTGTATTCCTAAACTGGCTCCTGTTCTCTCTAAACTGTATGATAAATGCCTTGCTGCCTCCTGCTTTCCTGCCTGCTGGAAGTCATTGTCTGTTGTCCCAGTTTTTAAGAATTCTGGTTAACAATCAGACCCTTCCAACTATTGGCCTGTTAGCCTTCTACCTAATGCCCCAAATGACATCAGCTCTCAACCTGGCATCATTGCTGAGGACACAATCATTTATTCCTGCCTCAATAGTAGCAATTTTAACACCTCCAAAACTAAGCTTTTCTACATTAAACATTGGAGATACTCTTTTCTGCCTTCCATCAGCATGGCTGATGCTAACCTCCAAGAAAGTGACTCATTGCACCTTGTTGGGCTAACATTCTCAGCTGACATAAAGTGGAAAGACTATATTGAATCCATTGCTAGGTCAGCTGCCAAGAAATTCGGTTCACTGTGTCAAGCGAGATAATTTTTCTCTCCAGAATCTATCTTTCATATCTATAAGTCTACCATTTGCCCATATTTAGAATATTGCTAGCACATATAGTCCGGTGCCCCTGCTATTTACCTTGAGCTCCTTGATAAGATTGAAAGAAGAATCAACATTATTACTGTCCCTGATGTGGCGGCTCGTCTCCGGTCATTTTCCTACCACTGTAAGGTTGCCTCCCTCTGCCTTTTCTATAAATACTTTCATGGTAATTGTTAGGATGAGCTCTTCATTATGGTACCTAGATTTTATGAATTTAACCGCAGTACTCGACTGGCATCGAGATCTCATCAATATATAGCACATCAGGCTAAATGACAGTTCCCTATAAGATACAGGTTCAATTCTTGTCGGAGGATACATATTTTCTATGAAATGTCTTGGATAATCAGGCAGGTAAATGTTGTTTAATACTGTTTATTATAAAACAGAGCATTTACTTAAATATTTGTATCTATAAAAAGAATGTATAAACATAAAAATGTCTTAAAATAATTGTCGGACTTTGTCCATTTCATAATGTGTGACATCATTTGTTTACATTTGGATACGCTATGAGCAGATATGAATGTACATGAGAGATTCATGGAAGATTGAAGTTTAAAGGCAGTAAATTCGACCTTGCTAACAGAACGCTCCTCTGTGGCCGAATTGGTTAAGGCACGTCAGGCTAAATGATGGTTCTGTATAGGATACAGGTTAGATCTCTGTTGAAGGAAAAATATTTTCTATGAAAATTTCTCGAACATTCAGGCCAGTAAATGTTATTAATACTGTTTATTATAAATAGACCATTTACTTAAATATTTGTATCTATAAACAACATATATATATATATATATATATATATATATATATATATATATATATATATATATATATATATATATATATAAAATCTCAAATTATGAATAACATGAATGGATTGGAATATTTATCTCATGACAGGCCTTCATTTCATTGCAATATGTAAATTTTCTTGACTTCTTTATAATCTATGTGTCGTGGGCAACTCTGAGGGTCATGGGTGGTCCAGTATACACTAAAATTCGCCAAAATAAAGACATTTTACAAATCCCTCAGGACTGAAGCTTTACTTATTTAACTCCATACAAATCTGCCTTAATCCAGTTATTAGAAACATTAATCCTGAGATTAACATTTTATTGCTGATGCAACCATTATACTGTTGTGACAGTAAAAGACATATAAATCATTGTGATTAGAGTCATAAGCACAGATAGAAAAAGTTGATGCATATTAAATGTCCAAAACTTGGTTTATGTCTGATTAAACAATAAATATATATAATATTTTAATGAATAGCTTTTATTATAGCTGAATATAAGTTTGGACAAATAGGACAGCTGATTTTTATAACATCTAATATATATATATATATATATATATACATATATATATATATATATATATATATATATATATATATATTTATTTTTGCATGTATATATATTTATTTATGTACATATTTATATATATATATATTTCATTAAAAACGACTGACAAGGTGCTTTTATTTAGTTTTTTATACAACTTCTCATGCGATCTAATAATGTTTTTCTTTTCAGATAATAAATTATATAAAAACTGCCCGAATGTTCTTTTTATCCAAGCGCTTTCGGCTATACATTTAGCCATTTTTAAGGATTAAATATTTTAACTGTTAAATGAGAAATAGTTTGTTGCATGTATGTATTTATATAGTGTTTTCATTTTTCAAAACACGGTCAAGATATTGTGTCCATGTTCATAGTTAATATTATTAAGTATTGTTTTTTTTGTTTTTATTAATAAGGCTTCCATTACATATATATATATATATATATATATAATTATATGCGTGTTTCATTAAAAACAACATACAAGGTACAATGATTAAGCTTTTTATTTAATATTTTTTGTGTTCAAACAAGTGTTTACTTTTTTGGACACAGAACATGTAGAAACTGTCCAAATGTTCTATAATTCCAAGCGCTATCGGCTGTACTTTTAGCCATTATCAAAGATTTATTTTATTTTTTCAGCTTAATTGAGTGCGTGTGTTGTGTGTATGATTTTAGCATTATAGAGTTGTTTTATTTTCCGAACACGGTTAGCACATTGTGGTCGTGTTCGTAGTTAATATTGTTAAGTGTTGGCTTTTTCTTTTTTATTATTAGGGCTTCCATTATTTTTTATCTTTTTTTTACAGGTGGATGAGGTTATTATGTTTGTGTTTTCTACTAGTATGTTTCGTAAAGAGTCTGGTAAGTTTGTGTGTGTTTAAATGGGTTCTAATAGAGCTGTGGACAGAAAGGTGTAACATAAGATGTCTGGATAGGCATGTAGTCGTGTGACCGATGTAATTATTTATGAATTCAGTTTGATCTGGAAGACAGTTCCTTAAGTGGCATTTGAACTTATACATAATGTTCGTTTGTTGTAATTTTGATTTTGCTGGTGTGATGTCATTTTTGAGGATAACATTAGCTGTTTCAAATTTTTTGTAGTAGATAATTAATTTGATTTTTTTATTCGGGTCAATTGGGGTAGTGTATTTCTTTATAATATTACTAAGTGAAGATTTATCTTGTTTGTAGTTAATGTGCATTTGGTTTTTGTAGAAAATATTTATGTAATTTTTGACTGTGTGTTTACTATCATTGTTATTTACTTTGAGGAGAAATAGTCTAATTTGGTGGTCTATAATGATAATGGCTAAAAGTATAGCCGAAAGCACTCAGAATTATAGAACATTTGGACAGTTTCTACCCACTCTGTGTCCCAAAAAGAAAGCACTTGTTCAAACACAAGAAAAATGAAATAAAAAGCTTAATCGTAGTACCTTGACTGTCGTTTTTAATGAAACATGCATAAATGAAGGATTGCTGCCTAAATACACAATATATATATATATATATATATATATATATATATATATATATATATATATATATATATATATATATATATATTATGAAATAGATTAAGTCCAACAATTATTTAATATATTTTCTGTTTATACATTATTTAATCAATACAATTTATTTAAGTAAATGCTCTGTTTTTTAAAGAAACAGTATTAAATACATTTACTGGCCTGAAATTTTGTAGAAAATATGCATTCTCCAACTGGAATTGAACCTGTGTCCTATGCAGAACCGTCAATTGATCTGACGTGCTATACCACTAAGCTACAGAGAAAGCATCCGGTTAGCAAGGTTCAAATTACTGTTTATAAACAACAAATCTTCAATGATCTTTCCCGAACGATCATATATGCTCATGAAATGTACCTTAACGTAAACATTGACAACATATTGTGAAATGGATTATGTCCAACAATTATTTAATATATTTTCTGTTAATACATTATTTAATAGATACAATTTATTTAAGTTTAAGTTAAGTTTATTGTTTTTTAAATAAATAGTGTTAAATACATTTACCGGCCTGAATGTTCAAGAAATTTTGAAACTATTATACAGTTTAAAAGAATGCATATTTTCTACGAAATTTTTTTTTGTGAGGAGATATGGTATGTTTCATGAGCAGATATGATTGTTTGATAAACATTTGTTGTTTATAAGCAGTAATTAGGACTTTGCTAAACAGAAACATATTGCATGAAAACTTTTTTCACTTTGTCATAAATCTTTCCTTCAAAACTATTCTTGATATGTAAAAATTTGTGTATGAATAAAGACAAAAGGAAAAACACTTAACTGCTGTTGTTCCCAGATCCACCCTGACCCAGGGTGGTAGCACCTGTTAGGGTCTCGGCTATGGGAAAACAGTGAACCCTCAAACAAAAAGCAACTGTACATTTTTATAATAAAATTATTGCAATACATTTTTATAGCAAGATAACAATCAATGCAACTCAAAAAAATATAAAAAGTTATTTTTATAGTAAAATTACCAACAATACATTTTATGATCTACAAAATATATATTTAAAAAACATACCTTTATTCTGAAAGCATAAATTATGTACAAAATATTTAGATTTTGGTATTAAATAACCCATAGAGGTGTTGATATGCCGCTAAACAAAATCAACAAACCAACCAATCAAAGGGAAAACATTTTTCTTACCAACGCATTTCATCTTCTGAAGGACTTTACCAGAGGATAAAATGTGTTGATAAAGAAAAGTTGGTTCATGCCCACAAAAAATGTTGTGTCAGTCAACAGGATGGTTTTTCTCTTGACTTGACTATTACTGTGTATTCACTTCACTCCCTCAGCCATGTTTATTGTTTTAAAAAGGGATGATTAGAATTGTAATAAAACCTAAACGTCTGAAAATGAATTCATACATTTTCTTTGTTCTTGAGAATTGACAACAAAAATATTAAACACTATTTATTTATTAGATTGCTTACTTACAAGAAACATTTTGTATTTACAACATTCTAAAAAACTAATACAGTGTAACCCGGATATAAGAGAGTTGTCGGGACCGGAGAAGAAGTCTCTTACATCTGGGTTTGGTCTATTATATATACATTAACACAGGCTCTAATTTGGGACCAGAGAAAATCTCTCTTATATCCGGGTTTCTCTTATATCAGGGTTTGGTCTATTATATATACATTAACACAGGCTCTAATTTGGGACCATAGAGAAATCTATCTTATATCCGGGTTTCTCTTATATCCGGGTTTGGTCTATTATATATACCTTAACACAGGCTCTAATTTGAGACCATAGATAAATCTCTCTTATATCCGGGTTTCTCTTATATCCGGGTTTGGTCTATTATATATACCTTAACACAGGCTCTAATTTGGGACCATAGAGAAATCTCTCTTATATCCGGTTTCTCTTATATCCGGGTTACACTGTACAATTAGAACTAATACAATACTTGTCATTTACCAATTTATAAAGAAATAAACATGAAAACAACTTTTTCATTCATAAATTTATAAACATTTACTAAATTATAAAAATATGAACCAATTATAATGAAATCTTTATTACTTACCATTTTATAAAGTTTGATTCAATTGGCAACTAGCCTATATTTTGCCAATCATTCCAAAAAACACAATTCACCTGCTTATTAACTTAGTTAAGGTGCTTAGTGTCCACTCTCGCAATGATTTAAAAGTTTTTTCAAAAAAGAGCAGGAAGTGCGGTGGATAACCTATGATTGCTGGAGTTTCAGACGTTGAATTTCTATCGATTAGGCATCCTTGATCCTAGTTGACGATTATAAAACAATTGGAAAATTAAAACAGAAACTAATCTGCGACATAAAATAATCTGAGATGAAAATCTCTAATGTCCGGAAATATATGTTTATTCAAATTTTCTTATTCTATAGTTCATAGATATTATAAAAAAATATAGGTTATCTCCCCTTGGTAGATAAAACCTGCTGATAGTAAGATGGGTCCATTTATCTGATAAACAGACTTCCATGGAAAAATTATATGATTCAACTCAAGTAATCACAAAGATATATTTTTTAATCATGCACGCACTCATAAAATCATAAATGGGGATAAAATGAATAAATAATAAAATGTAGTGTCATGAAAATAAATACAAATAACAAAAGAATGAGTAATGTCTTTTTTAACTGGTATAACTAATATTTGAAATACCTTAACAAGGGTAAAAAATAAAATTTTATTAAACAATAAATGTAACAGTGTACATATACCGTATTTTCTGGTTTATAAGATGCACTTTTTTTCCTAAAAAATACCCTGAAATATATGTGTGCATCTTCCAAGACAAATGTAAGGCAATGCCCAGACTCAAGTAAGCTTGGGCAGTCACCTAATTGTCTTGACTGATAGGGACATGGATTTGTATGCTGAGTCATTACACTATAATGTTAGCTATCTAATTCAGCATTTTATATGATGTAACCTCAGTACTTAGCTGTTATGAGTATTTCCAAGACTATAAACCTTCCTGGAGCCAAGCCACAAGCTTAAACATGCTCTGTTTACTGGCAGCAGCAGGAGCCTTTCTGCTCTTGACTAGTATGTCATTGCCATGCAAACAAAATCGGACGAGTGATTAAGGTAAACAATACGTGGCGCCAGTATGTGAGAGACGCATGTTGAATGCGTTGTTGTATTCCAATATTAGGGTGCATCTCCCAAGCCGCAGCTTCTTGTAAACCAGAAAATACAGTAATACATAAGCTATGAATCTATACCTAGCCATTAAAAGGGGTAAAATTTGAATTGAGTTAACAAATTTACAAGTACAGTATTTACATTAGTCGGACTATTGTCCTCATCTTTGTCGCCATATTTGTCACAACGTTTCGGCCGTTGTACGCTCCAGCCTTCTTCAGGTGGTTGGAATTTCGAACTGAACCCTTTATTTCAATCACTGGGGTAGACTGTTCTAGTTCCACGAGCCATGTTTGATGGATGTCAGTTATCAGTTATCTCCTGCTAATTTCCCTCTGAAAGTTCTCCACTGCCTTAACCGGGTATTGAACTCACACTCTTTGGGTCTGTCACTGGATCTAACCAACGCCTTTATCCTCTGTGCCATGTGTCCTTGAGCTCATCTGGGTATGAATTTCTGGGTATTATAAACCTAATGTTTTCAACAATCATTTTTTACCAGTACTCATATTGCAATTTTGCTGTTATCACATCATGTTTTTACCAGATCTCATATTGCAACTTTTTGTTATCATTGCTTTTTCTCTGGCACTCCTTATTACTGGTTCCCATATTGTATTTATTTCTATGCTTGGTCGGCTCAGGAGATTTTTGTGGCCTAGCATATGTGCTGATTCCTTAAGTTTACGAATTTTCAAATTTACAAGTGTTTAAAAAAAAAGGAGGACATTTCTATTTGTATTCACTAATAATTGACATAATAATTGACCATAATAATGATGAAGGGCATATGATTGTCTTTGACATACTATTATTGATATTTCACATCCAATGAAGTTATTCTTGATGAATAGTTCTAAAAAAGTCGTCAAGTAAACACCAACTATCATGTTTACAGTAACATATTGAGGGTAATGATTTCTCTCTTTTATACTAATCTGTTGAATTGATGGAAATGATTATTGTATTTATAAAGAATTGATTTTTTTTTTATATAACAAATATTGTCTATATTTCTGAGATGAGGTATTATGTACACTATTTACATTATTCGAACGATTGTACACATCTTTGTTGCCATATTTATTACAACGTTTCGGCCTTTCAGTATCTGTCTATATTTCTGAAATGAGGTATTATGTACACTATTTACATTATTCGGGCTATTGTCCTCATCTTTGTCACCATATTTATTACGTTTCGGCCCTTCAGTATTTGTCTATATTTCTGAGATGAGGTATTATGTACACTATTTACATTATTCGGACTATTGTCTTCATCTTTGTCGCCATATTTATTACAATGTTTCGGCTGTTGTACGCTCCGGCCTTCTTCAGGTAGTTGGAATGACGAAATGGACCCTTTATTTTGCTCTCTGGGGTAGACTGTTCTAGTTCCACGTGCCATGTCTAATGGATGTCAGTTATCAGTTATCTCCTGTTAATTCCCCTCTCCAAGTTCTCCACCACCTTAACCAGGTATTGAACTCACATTCTTTGGGTCCTGTCACTGGATCTAACTAATGCCTTTATCCACTGTGCCATGTGTCCTTGAATAATGTAAATAGTGAACAAATATTGTATTAATAAAAGAAATATTGAAATGCTTATTGAATAAAAAAAAATGTATTATGATGTTATGAACTGGCAACATGCAATGGAACGCTGAATTGCATTTTTTCCATGTGTTTGGGGAATATAAAATGTATAGGTTATCTCCCCTTGGTAGATAATACCTGCTAGTAGAAAGATGGGTTCGTTTATCTGATAATAACGGGTAAAACCCAAAATTAGGAGCCAAATGGATTTTAGATGCCAAATCTGAAAGTTCCTGATGACCACAAACAGAATAGATGTGTTTTAGCCGACTCCAAGAACAGGCAATGCTGGTTATGAGCAAACCTGAATAATGTAAGGACAAGCAGCTATTGGAAGAAGAATATGAGATGCATCAGATAAGTGTTTCAATCAATTTCACACAGATACATGTATTTGAATTTTGTCCCTGATGTCATGACTTCAGCTGCTAAAAGAATACATTTTAGCAATTCTTTATTCTCATTCTATAATGTATCTCTTATATAAAGTATGTTTTTAAGATATATAATTTTAATTTAATATATAATTTATATTTATATAATTTATATAATTATATATAATTATATTATATATATAATTATAATTAGTAATATATATAATTATAATATTATTATAATATAATTATTATAATATAATATAATATAATAATATATATATATTATAATATTATTTTAATATTATATAATATATATTATATATTATAATATATTACAAAGTGGTTTACATATTTTTAGAATCTTGTAAACAAACATTTCTGAAGGAATCTCAGTAATATATAGTAATAGCAGTGATAACAGAAAAAACTAACTTTTGAAACAGTTTTTTTTTTCAGGTAAAAAGGTTAAAATTTGCCAAAAACTGAAGAGTTTGTCTTTATTTATATTGTTTTTTTTATAGATGTATTTTATTTATAGCTGAAGTGTGTGTGTGTGTGTGTGTGTGTGTTAAAATGACTGATAAAATATCCAAACCAAGTATGTAAGATAGAATATATGAAAACCAATTGGATGTTATTATTCTGTTGCCAACGTTTGAACAATTAGATTTTTATAACCTATCGCCTTTTCCAGCTAAGATCATACATAAATATATAGCCATGGTTTTTGTTGAGGCAGGACCAGGATTAATCTCGCATAAAGCAAGTGGAGTCTTGCCTGAGGATTTGAGACAAGGTTTTATAAAACTGGATGCTCTTCCTGATGCCCAACTCAGACACTGACAGTAGAGTCCAAGTACACAGAGTGTTTTTATCAGGACACCATCTCTAGGAAGGTTGCTATTCAATGCTTGAAACCCCATCCCAGTCTGATATATATATATATATATATATATATATATATATATATATATATATATATATCACAGCAATAAACGTATGAAGCTTGATATTATTAGACATATTAAAAACGGGCGAAGCAACCGGTTTCGCTCCCACTCATCAGGCTTTCAACGAGAGATTTAATTTGAATTAAAAGCACAGAAAATGTACAATAAAAGAAAATGTGGAGGAGGAGGGAGAAAAAAAAAAAAAATTTTCTTTTATTGTACATTTTCTGTGTTTTTAATTTAAATTAAATCTCCCGTTGAAAGCTTGAGGAGCGGGAGCGAAACCGGTTGCTTTGCCCATTTCTAATATGTCTAGTATTATCAAGCTTCATACGTTTATTGCTGTGATAAAATTTTGTACCTTCAAAAATATCTTTATATATATATATATATATATATATATATATATATTTATAATGATCGACTCTCCCGTCGAACTCGACGTATGAGTGTCAGGCAGACCAGTTCCTAGAAACTGAAAGCCCGACACCGACACATGAGATTTGATTATAGTGGTGAAGGCTTTGTGCAGGGCCATCCACACTTTTTGGAGGGACGAATACAGGGACCTGGTGCAGCGAATGCCACAAGGTCCCCAAACGACCCTCCGCAGGTTATGAATTCAGACCAGTTGCCATCCAAGGCTATAGAACCCAGTTTGTCCTGCTATTTACCCATAGTTGGAGGGAGAAGAAGAAGATTCACACCTTTCCCAAGGGTATTAGCACGTAAGTGAATATAATATATATATATATATATATATATATATATATATTTATATATTTTCAGGGTGTCCCAAAAAATTTGACATCATTTTAAAAGCAATTATCTTGAAAACTACTGTCTAGCTCAATGAAATTGAACAGTTTAGGTGTTGAACATCATAAATTTATTATAGGACCAATTTCATATGTGACATGGCACACATCAAGTCGGTAGTTAAGCTCTTGTCAAACGCTTTTTTTTCTGAGAAATGTAACACATTTTCAACATGGAAAACAAAAACATACACTTAGTCAAAAAAAAAAAAATAATAAACAGTTACTAATATCCAAAAAAAAGCTTAGACAGGAGTGTCTTTTTAAAAACTTTTTAAATTTCATGTAACTACACAACATTTTGTTTTTGTTTATCATCACTTATGTTGATAAAGTCAAATGATGAAATGTGTCGGCAATGACTAAGTACTATTTTCTGATTGTCTATTTTATTCAGTATGAATGGGGAACATGGTCGAGTGGTTAGAACATTCACATTCCGACCATGAGACCCGGGTTCAAATCTCACCATGGTCGATATGTCAGGAAGGAGACTTCCTGATGTTATTGAACTGGAAAGTGCCTGAAAACTATACCACGGGTTGACCCAAGCCTTGTGAGTGAAATTGGGTAGATGGAACTCTTGAGGGCTGTCGATAGCTGTGCTTGAGAGCTTGAGTGTGCTGGCCTTGTTCAGATTGTTGATCATGCTAGATAACACGCTCTTTCCCAGAAACAGTAACTAAGGTCTGCTCAGCATAGTTGCAGTATAAACTACAGGTAGGCTGGTGTTGAATAAAAACACAAATGTGCCTGAGCAATAGGGATTGGCTAGCCGCCCTGGGAGACAGTTATCCACGAATACGAGTGGCCAGCTATACATACATGCATACATATATGTGTGTGTGTTATATATATATATATGTGTGTGTGTGTTTGTGTTATATATATATATATATGTGTGTGTGTAATCTGGCAGCAACTTTTCTTTCAAACATGTAGTATTGAATGTTAAAGACAACATAGTCTTGCATATTTTCTTTTGAATTTTCTCATATTCTCTAATGAGACTTTTTATTTGAAAATAGTTTCGAAATATGTATTGTCCATACGATGACCTAGCGCTTTCGAACATCATTGTTCATCTTCAGGGTCAATATTTTTAGTCAAAATTTTTTTAAACAAACATTTGCCAATTATCTTGTAGCGTAATCATGTTGCTACTTTTTTTACAAACTAAAAACGTTAAAATCCTTTTAAATTCAAAAGACGCGATGATGTTATCACGTGCAGGTCGAAGATTTTTATCATGTGACAGCGTGAAAAAGATTTCCAATACACAAGCCAAAAGATCGAAGAATACGCTACAAAATTTAAATATATTATAAAAAACATTGTAATATGTTACCAGAAATATTATAATCTATACGATTAATAAGAGGTCTTTTGCTTTTAATATGTAATGCCTCTAAGATTTTAAGGCGTCTAATGTCTGTATGTTTATCTATAATTTTAGTATTTTCTACAAGTATTTTACGTATATCAGATTGCATAAGGGAAACGGTATATGACTTAATATGTTGGTTAATGGAGCTAGAATTATTTAGATGCAGAGTTAATATATATATATATATATATATATATATATATATATATATATATATATATAACATTATTTTTAGAGGATACTCATAATTGAGTAGATGCTCTGTTTATTTATTAAACAGTAGATTTATTTATTTTCATCTACCCACAAAGTAATTTTCTAATGTAATGGATTTTATTTATCAACCCGACAGATTTTTATCATTTTAGACGTTATTTACATTTGGATATGAAATTGAGGAATTTAATACAAGAAGGATTTTGTTTAAAGGCACGCTTCAAACTTTGCTTGATTGATGAAACTACTCTGTAACTGAGTTGTTTAAGGCACATCAGATCTAACGACACTTTCCCTCTGCCTAGAGGAACGCAAGTTCAAATACTGCCAGAGACTGCATATTTCTCAAATATCCAGACTGGTAGATGACAAATATGTGTATCCACTAAAAATAACATTTAAAGAGATAAAAATCTGCTGGACCGATAGATAAAGTCTATTACCTTAGAAAATATACATATGTTTTAATAACATTTTTATTTAAAAACAGACACAGAAATTTCTATGTTTTGGAACTTTAAATTTGTTCCATTATTAAGCAATGTTAGGCAACTTTTTTTTTCATCAAAAGTTATCTAACATTGCTTGATAATGGAAAAAATTTAAAATTCTGAAACATAAAAATTTCCATGTTGCGATGTAAAATATTATTAAAATATTAAGCTCTACGTTGTATTGAGCACTTTTTAAAAAAGTAAATGCTAAAGAACTGTGGATTCTAAATCTGACTGTTTTTTCTCTTTATTTGTGTATATATATATATATATATATATATATATATATATATATATATATATACACATACACACACAATTAATACAAGTAAAAGGTTTGTCACTTAACTGATTGATATTGCTTTTAGCTTCCTAACTCCAGAGTTTCACAGACAGGCTCTGCAAGAATAACTCCATTCACTCGTCAGGAGGTATCAGCTATTGACTGCTTATAATTCATGATTTTTCTTTTTTATATGCACTTTTCATTGGTGCAAGTTTTTTTCATAGTGTATGTGTGTGTGTGCATGCATGCATTAGTCCATGCACACATCTGTGCATACATGTAGAATGTCGAGGTCATTTGTCCATTTCGTCATTTTTCTCTTTTCTTTTAATTTTAGCCATTTTGACTTCCGGTTTTCCAGACATATACTGCTGTTGTTAATTCTCATATATTTATATATATATATATATTGGTTGGTTGCTCTTATCAGAAGTTCATCCATCCTTTGACTGGTTTTGTTTTTTGTCCTGGAGATTGACATGCCACTCTTATCATCAGCAGAAAAGCTGCCGGAGTAGCTGGTTTAGACACCAAACAAACCATCCATGTTGAAGGTTGTACTAGATAATAACTTACTTGATAAGATCCAGAGACGGGTATGCAATGTAATTGGTCCTGATCTGGCTTCTCGTCTGCAGTCTCTCTCTCACAGACGCGCCGTCGACTCTCTCTGTCTCTTTTACAAATACTTCCATGGTAATTGCTCCAATGAGCTGCTATCACTGGTTCCCAGGCTCCATGAATTCAAGCGTCATACGAGACTGACATCCCGTTCCCACCCTTTCACTGTTGAAACTGTTAAATATAGATGTCTCTTTTACTCCAATAGCCTCATATCTCGCACCTCACGCCTGTGGATCTCCCTTCCCTATTCCTGTTTCCCTGACAACTATAATCTCCAACTATTCAAATGTAACGACATCTCCAGTTGCATTGATCTATCCACTATCCTTCTCCACATCCTTTCCTCTATCACTCCTATCTGCTCTTGCTCCAAATCCTCTGTAACCGCTTGCGTGCTAGTGGCTTTCAGCTTAGCCTGGGGTGAAAAGCTTTAAAAAAAATAAAATAAAATTTTAAAAAATTAAAGGAAACAAATTAAAATAGATGCTGGTTAAACATCTTAATAAAAAGTTTATTTTAATTTAATTCTATATTTTCCTTACTACTTAAATAATATCATAAATTATAATTTTAATTATATATATTTACTATTTCCTTTAGTTTCTGTGTATTTAAGCAGAAAATGTTCTTTAAGGAAAATGTTATTAAAGACAATAATCATTTTGTGTTGATTAATTTTATTGGTCATCTTTTGTAATTTATGAATAATCATTCTGAGATAAGGAGAAAAATTCGGAAATAACCCAAAGTTAAAATAATGTTTTGCAAATGATTTTACTATAGAAAAGTATTGAAAATAATTTTATATTAATACACCGAAAAGGATTTTAATATAGGAAAGCATTGTAAATGATTTTACTATAGAAAAGATTGCAAATGATTTTACTATAGGAAAACATTACAAACGATTTTAATATAAGAATGCATTTGAAATGGTTTTAGTATAGAATGCATTGAAAAAGTATTTTACTGTAGAAATATATTAGGAATTATTTTTCTATAGGAATTAACTGTAAATGAGAGAGAGGTGGGTGGGGCAGAAAACAAAAACTATCAGCAATTAGTCATTAATGCAATTATTATCTGATATTAGACATTTATCCTTTAGAATGGAAGTTGATACGATCATGTTTATGAAAAATGATAGGCTGTTCAATTCTTCATTCTTGCTTTGTCTTGAATGAATCATTCGTTCCCTTTTTAGAAAATAAGTGAAAATACATAAAATATTAAGGAAATGTTCCTTGTTTGCACATATATATTTTTTTTTCTGTGTATTTAGGCAGCAAATGTTCTTTAAAGCAAATGTTATTAAAGACAACAGTCGTTTTGTGTTGATTAATTTTATTGATTGTCTTTTACAATTCACAAATAATCCATCTCAGATAAGGAGAAAATTTCAGAAACAACCCAAAGTCCATTTTGGAACAAATATGCTCCAAGCTTTCGACTTTCTTAAGTCATCATCAGGTTAGGTAGAGACAAACGGTGAGTTTTGTAGTACTAGAAAGTGTAGTGATGTAGGCAAGGTGTGACACGTGTGTGTGTATTTTTTCATATACATTTGAAGATGCAGGCTCTTAAATTCTAATTGTTTTTATTTATAGATGATTGTTTTCATTATATGAATATTGCTTCAAGGATTGTAAGTGTTTTTACTGTTTGATTTTACTAGTATTTTGGTATTGTTTGTGTCTGATGATCCTATGATCCCTATGCTTTTTATTAATGTGTTGTCTGATGACATTTTGGTCTGATGGGTAGCGGGTGAGTCTCTGTGAGAGTGTGGTTGTGGCATATTCTATGTAAGACCTTTTATGTTTTTTTATTTACAGAAAGACCTTATCCAGTTGGGCAACTATTCATACCCAACATTGATCTTGTATAAGAGGTTGTGTTGCGGGTCGTATTCTGAGTGAGGCGTATCAGAAGGTAGATTTTATAAGGTGAAAGTTATGCGTGTTTGCAATTTGGATTATCCCATAACAAACAGATTACACAAAGAACATAAGGACAATTTGCATGGCAAGGAATGACTGAACAATGTGATTAGGGATCAACAATAATAAAGAGATTTTTATATACAATAAATACACATGCAAAGATAAACAGAATTTTTGTTGGTTTGGTAATTGAGATAATGTTGTGCAGAATTTTTGTTGGTTTGGTAATTGAGATAATGTTGTGCAGAATTTTTGTTGGTTTGATAAGTGAGATAATGTTGTGCAGAATTTTTGTTGGTTTGGTAATTGAGATAATGTTGTGCAGAATTTTTGTTGGTTTGGTAATTGAGATAATGTTGTGCAGAATTTTTGTTGGTTTGATAAGTGAGATAATGTTGTGCAGAATTTTTGTTGGTTTGATAAGTGAGATAATGTTGTGCAGAATTTTTGTTGGTTTGGTAATTGAGATAATGTTGTGCAGAATTTTTGTTGGTTTGGTAATTGAGATAATGTTGTGCAGAATTTTTGTTGGTTTGATAAGTGAGATAATGTTGTGCAGAATTTTTGTTGGTTTGGTAATTGAGATAATGTTGTGCAGAATTTTTGTTGGTTTGGTAATTGAGATAATGTTGTGCAGAATTTTTGTTGGTTTGATAAGTGAGATAATGTTGTGCAGAATTTTTGTTGGTTTGATAAGTGAGATAATGTTGTGCAGAATTTTTGTTGGTTTGGTAATTGAGATAATGTTGTGCAGAATTTTTGTTGGTTTGGTAATTGAGATAATGTTGTGCAGAATTTTTGTTGGTTTGATAAGTGAGATAATGTTGTGCAGAATTTTTGTTGGTTTGGTAATTGAGATAATGTTGTGCAGAATTTTTGTTGGTTTGGTAATTGAGATAATGTTGTGCAGAATTTTTGTTGGTTTGGTAATTGAGATAATGTTGTGCAGAATTTTTGTTGGTTTGGTAATTGAGATAAGGTTGTGCAGAATTTTTGTTGGTTTGGTAATTGAGATAATGTTGTGCAGAATTTTTGTTGGTTTGGTAATTGAGATAATGTTGTGCAGAATTTTTGTTGGCTTGATAAGTGAGATAATGTTGTGCAGAATTTTTGTTGGTTTGGTAATTGAGATAATGTTGTGCAGAATTTTTGTTGGTTTGGTAATTGAGATAATGTGCAGAATTTTTGTTGGTTTGGTAATTGAGATAATGTTGTGCAGAATTTTTGTTGGTTTGATAAGTGAGATAATGTTGTGCAGAATTTTTGTTGGTTTGGTAATTGAGATAATGTTGTGCAGAATTTTTGTTGGTTTGATAAGTGAGATAATGTTGTGCAGAATTTTTGTTGGTTGGTAATTGAGATAATGTTGTGCAGAATGTTTGTGCAAAATGTTTGTGCAAAATTTGTGGTAAGTAAATGCTGATGCTTTTGGCTTGTTATTAAAATTAAAATAATTTTTGTTTCTGTGCGGTAAAATATCAAAATGTATTGTTCATCCGTTAGTGTGTGTGCGCGTGTTATTTATGAGCCAGAATTAAAGTTGCCAAGAGTTGCCTTTAACTAATAAGCTAGTATGATGAGTGCACAATTACTTTGACGTAGTGAAAATGTTCCCTCTTTAAGTCAATTGTAGGCGAAGAATATCCACGCGGACAATGGTTCTTTGAATGCTGCGTTGAGTTTGTTGAGAAACTTTAAGTGGTTACGAGCCAGTAAATTGAACAGCGTGGAGTTTGTATAGATCTCTTGAAATTTGATTACTGACTGACTTGAAATGAGTCATGTGTTTGTTTATATAGAGTTGGGTGTTTAAAATTCGGCTCCAGGGACCTAAGGTGGGAAAAGGTTCTGTTATGACTTTGCTACCAAATAACCAATAGAAGATTGAATTTTACTGAAACGAAATGTTGATTGGTTAAGGTTTTGTTTTATAGAAGGAAACATTTCTCCGAAAGGGGTTGAAGGTAAATATGGAAGATTCCACAGCTGAAATAACTAAGTTACTAGTTTTTAATTTTTTGTAGTAAATAATGAATAAGATGTATTTATTTTTATTCACTGGTTTTATATATCTATGTATGATGTTTGTTTTTTTTATTGATGTTTCATCTTTTTTGCAATTGTGGTGCATTTGATTTTGGTAATATATGTTAATAGTGTTATTGTCAATATTATGTCTATTACTATGGTTAGTGTTAAAATTGTTGCTGCTTAAATGAAATTTGATTTGCTTGTCATCTACACCCTTGTGCAAATTAATTGAAACAACCGTTTTAGTTTCCTTTCTTACACCCTACGGTCAATTTTAGACCCACTAGAGTGACAGAGTGTAATCAATTTCTATTTTTTCCTCAGATTAGATCATTTGCATTGGTGTGCAGTAATATGAATCTATTTTCGGGGTGTGTGATGAAATTTGTTTGACCTTGAAAAATATTGCATCATCCATGATTGCATGAGATTTTATCATACCCAGACACTATTGTCTTGACTGTTGATTAGTTGTCCTATGGCCATTGTGTGCGATGGACATTACTGAAAGGAACTGTAGGAAAATTTGTAATGCAGCACGAACATACTGGCAAGCCTTACCAGTGAGCAAATCAAAGTACAAGACTGGCCCAGAAACTCTCCTGATTTAAATCCAACTGAGAATCTGTGGTCAATCTGTAAGGAAAGACTTTGTGGAATGGACATACAAAGTACTAACATGTACTAACGGTCATGTTTCATTGGAAAAATATGAAAAAGTAAATATTAACGGAATTATTGGTTTTGTTTCAATTAATTTGCACAAGGGTGTATGTAATTATTGATAAGTGTTTGTTTTATATTATTTAATTCTTTAAGGAAAATCATTTTACATGAGGAAATGAGTTTAGCTTTTAGGATTAGGTTATTAATGACAGCAGTTTTACATTTTTCAGGGCATTCACTGTTGTAGTGTAGCAGGCAAGTGTTAGAACTGGCAGACATTTTACATGGAGATGTAATAAAATTATCACTGTTAGAGTCAATGAGAATGTCTAAAAATGTGATTTTTTTTATCAATGATTAATTCATAAGAGAACTTTAAAATGGAAACGACAATGTAAATCAACTAATAACCATGAATAATGCCAAAATCAAATCATTAAAACTTTTTAAAAATTACTGGCAAATATCATCCTGGTTATTTACACAGTAATGTTAAAATCCACAAATCAGGCAATCCACTTATATATATCATAAGTTCCTTCACCCATATATATATTACCAAAAACTTTATACCAATTAATACCTGCCAAATATAGTATCAGCTCTACTAACAAATTTTCTAAAATGCTTCACTCCTACAAAGCTCAGGACATGTTCTTAACATCCTTAGACGTTGAAATTTGTTCACTAACATTCACAACCAGGAAACAATTGATATTATTTTAAGTAACATTTATCACCTTTCTTCTTTGCCAACCCCTGAAAATTAACCCCATAATATTAAAAAAAAACTTTTATTACCATCCATGTGCAGGCCATAGGACCAGTCCTTCCCTAACTATCCATCTTTCATGGTAGATGTCAGTCAGTGCACCACAAACAATGTGACTAAAATGTACTGTCCATACTCTTTAAAACCTCCTGATCAGAGGCCTTGCTGTTGGATGTAGTTTATTGTCTTACCCAGGACGCCATGAATCTGGGAATGTTTATATCCAAGAAAAGACCTTCATAGGCTGAGAACAGAAAAATGGAAAATTTTTAACCTTTGTACCTGCAAAAAAATGCTGTGTCAAAAGTGTAACAATATTTAACATGGCATATGGACGAAAAGGGTTAAAGAAAACAATTTTATTTTTTTTGTCAGAAAGGGATTCATTTTCCCAGGACATTGAGAACAGGTTGGAAAAAAGTACAAAATACTATTATTGCTGCCTGGCGAGAGACAGCAGACAGGTGCAGGAGTCTGGGGCCAGAGGTTAAAGTCGTCTGTTGAAAGGTGTCAGTGTCCACATTCTGGGAAAATTGTCAGCCAAAATTTCCCTGAGAAAAAATTATAATTGTGAAAACAGAATGAGCGATTGCAAAGGCAGAAGATGACGTCAGGAAGGTTGATGTCATATAATGGCTCCTCCCGAAAGAGAAGGGGATTTTCCAAAATTGGAAGTGTGAAACAGAAAACGAAAGAAGGAGACTGATTGAATTTTAGGAGATTTGCATGAAACCCCCTTATGTGCCCTCATCATACCAGTAGAAAAGGGACACCCATAAATACAAGTGCCCACGGGGGCTAAAGTAGTTGGAGTTAAAGTTGCGGCCTGGAGTTGCAGAAGCCGTGTCGGGGAGTTAAGAGATTTTTTTGCCATATCGCTGTTTTGCCAACCTAATAATAATAATAATAATTATTATCTGCTGAAGAAGAAAAACTCCGACGATTACCTTGTGCTGTTCTTGAAAGTACAACCAACAGTACTTGAAGTTAAATCCAGTTGTCAAGTCTGGCTACCCTTAGAGAAGTTAGCCAAAATTTTTGTTCCGTAGCCAAATATTAGAAAAGGGTTGGGAACAGAAGAAAAAGAAAAAATATGAATTGTAAATATTTTTTTTATTTTGATATAAATATTCCCTAGTGACTTATTCAGGTGTCGTCTATTTTATTTTCAATTTTGTGTGCGCGTATTCAACTCCTTGGTTTAGCTTGGTTGAGATACCCCAGTGATAATTCGGCTTGACCCTCTTAAGATCAAAAATCACAATGTGGGTAAGAGAGGTCATGGTTGAAGAGGTCAACTTAAGGACCAGCTGCTGTGTCAAATGCTATCAACGACCGACAAGTGTGGGCTGATGGCTTGTTCTCCGATACCAGGATCGATCCTAACCAAAGACAGCAAGCCACGGCCATGGCCCCAGCTACACCACCATAAAAGGACGGTTATTCCTTTGACATTGCTATTACTGTATACAGTTTTCACACCTTTGGCAATGTTTATTTACAAGATTATAAAAATTTGTGAACCAAATACAATGCAATATTTATTATTTACCATTTTATAAAGTAATAAATTTGAAAAGTAATCTTTTTATTCAAATCTTATTAAAAATTAAAAAATTACTGAAATATGTAAACCAACTACAATGCAATATTTATTATTTACCATTTTACGAATAACTATGGAAACAAACTTGTAAATTTATTGTTTATTTTATAAAAATATAAATGAACTATAAAACAAGAAAATTTGAATAAACTGTGACGATCTACATCACACACATACATACATACTTACGCAAATACAGATCATACAACGACAAGCATTCATTGGATAATAAATCAACACTACTTTGTAATAGGCAATTTACAAATCGCAACAATGTGACAATTTTGTAATCGCTCTATTTTCATGTAGTCGATTTTGTGCACTTTTGGGAGAAACGGATCCCAGTTTTATTGAGTCTCCTCAAAACCCGCTCGCTGATTGGTCAATGCCAACCAATCAGATTGTCTGCACGTGAAGAACAATTCTTCCCGCGCAGCAATTCAGAGCTGATGATCACCTGTATAAGCAAAAAATATTCTTAGATAATTAGTGAGATTCCAGCTGCCAAATGAATCCACGACAGTTGAAACCATGCACCAATTTTTTCACTCACACCACCACTCACATGCTGAATATTCCCTACACTCACATAATCTTTTCCTTACACAGCAAAACTGTTGAAAACATTTATTACCAGAAACTATCACAAACTTTCTTTTTTTCAGTGAACTTTAGAATACAAATAATAGTTAAAGAGAGACAACTCTTGTTTTACTCAATGTATGCCATTCTTTCACATCCTTGTTTGTACATCTTGTTAAATACATATTTTATGTGTAATGATGTCTTTGGCTTATCCTTTCTTCACCTCAGTTTGGTTTCCTAATCTAAGTTAAATTAATGTGAAGTCCGCCACAAAACATTTCCAAGGGAATCAAAAGTGGATACAGTAATAGCAGTGCCAAGGGAATAACCATCCTTTTGACATTTTTTTTTTCAGACATGAAGGTTAAACATTGCCAGAAGATGCATGAGACCCATAATTTAAATTTATTTTAAATTTCGGGCCACATTCTACTCGAGTGGGTGTTCAAATAAATCTCCCATCACTTAAACTGGTTGCCACTCAAAAGTTAAAAGTCCACGTTTACCTTACTATTTAACCTATAGCTAGGGAGGAATTAGATTAATTCAGGCTTTTGTATTTGTGCGAAAGTGAATGTAACAGACTAGTCCAGTATTTAAAACTTGACACGCCGATTTCACTTTCTGTACTAATAGCTGCTAATGTGCTCACACATATTAATTCAAATTTGTAAAAACTGTATAATGATGATTTTTGTTTCAATTCTATTTTATTACTTTTCATTTTTTTCTGTTATAACATTTTTTTTACTCTTTTTGCCAATTTCTTTTTTAAATTCAAGTAAATTTTCATTTTCGTAAACTAGTCGAAAAATATTCGTCTATATCCAAATGATAATTTTTCCATCTATTATTAAAGTCAATTGTACCTATTTTATTTTGATTGTTTTCAAATAATGATAAATTTATATAAAAAAAAAAAAACGCTTAAAAAACGTAATTTTTTTTTTATGAATATAATTTAAGATTTTAGAGAGTGACCTCCCTTACTTTATGTCGCTTTAATTTCGTAATATTTTCTGTGTTATTAAAATGAGCCAGATTAATTTTAATATTAAATAGTTTTAAAAATATATGAATACAAAATTTTAGTGATTTTTAACAAATTTCAGGTGTTTAGGTTTTAGAAGCTATGCTCTTTAGTTTCGATACAAAAACGAAAATGGCGGCTTTAGAAGCACGTGTTTGATTTGTCCTGTTGTGTTGCTGACAGAATTTAGGTAAAAACCGCTAATATTTTTTTCACTTTTATTTTCTTAAATTCAACATGGATGGTATCTACAAACCTGGTGCCGTATCTTCTTTAATTCATCTAGAAACTTCGCCGGCAAAGAAGTCGAAGGAGCAAAAAGAACTCGATAAACTTTTCGGATGGACAGTAAAATCTCCAAAGGTTGCTTCCAGCAATCTCAGTGAAAATATTACAAATGATCTGAAATCTTCGAAGAAAAAAAAGAAAGAAAAATCAAAACTTGATTTACAGTCAGATAAAAAAAGAGAGCGGTCTTCGTCGAAAGAAAAAAAGTTAACACCCGAAACAAACGAAAACACTCTGAAAATTAAAAAGAAACAAGATAAAATTAAACATGTTAAAGAAAAGAAACAAAATAGTGAAGATAGTGTATCGCCTAGTCGTAAAAAGTCGAAGAAGTTTAAAGAGACGTCACACGAATCGTCTGGTGACAGTCAAAATATTAAAAAATTAAAAAAGCGAAAGGTAACTTTGGAAGACGCTACTGATCAGAACGGACAAGACGACAACGAACAAGGTAAGAAAAAGAAATTGAAGAAGAAAAATAATATTACTACGGAAAAAGGTATTTCGTCTGAGACCCGTCCCCAAATTACTACCCGACCCGTAATCAATGACGTACTTTGTGCGCATAAGGACGGATTAAAATCCAGGAAACGATCACGAAAGGATTTGAGTGATTTAGAAGACGACTCTGACAACAATGGCGAGCCAATTCCAAAACGCCGAAAGAAAAAGAAACGAGACAAAAGTAAGGATTTTAAGACCGTGTTTGCAGGTAACCTGCCCCTCACGATAACTAAAAAACAACTGAATAAACTTTTCTCTACTTGTGGCGAAGTGGAGTCCTTTCGCATACGAGGAGCTATTCCTGCCAACCCTGCTCGGGGCAAAAAATATGCCATTCTGAAGAAGGCTTATCATGCCAAATGCAAAAGCATCAATGCCTATATTTGTTTTGTGGACAAAGAGTCAGCAGATAAGGCCTGCCAGTTGATGAATGGCAAAGAAATCGACGGTCAACATATCCGGGTGAACAGCTCAATTATAGATAAAAAAGTCCATGATCACAAGCGGTCAGTATTTGTCGGTAATCTCCCATTTGCCATATCTGAGGAACATGTGAGAAATCATTTTCTCGACTGCGGGAAAATTTCCAACATTCGACTTGTGAGAGACTGGAAGACTGGAATTGGTAAGGGCTTCGGGTATGTGATGTTTGAAGATGTTGACAGTGCCGATCTTGCTGTAAAACTGGACAATTCCAAAATGAACAATCGGAAAATAAGAGTCTTCCCTTCCGAGGCAGAACCCAAGAAGAGGAAGGTAGACAGAAACCATAAGAAAGATTCTAAAAGTTCAGAAAAGGGCAAAGTCAAAAAGAATGCCCAGAAGGAGTTTGTTGGCATCAAAGCTGAGAAAAAGAAAAAGAAACCAAAGCATTTAGCCCGTAAAATGGGCCTTCCCACAAAAAAGAAAGATTTACCAGTATTGACACCTGTTGAAAAAGTGACTAAGGGTCCCAATAAGCATGTGGTGTTTGAGTAAATTTAGTTTTGGTTGTGGGTGTAAAAACTCAATAAACCAAGATATTTTGTTTTCTTTGTTTTGTTTTGTTTTGTTTTTTTGTGAAATTGATTTTATATTTTATATTTACTTAATCCTACATTAGTCACATGGAGTGTTTTGTTATCCAAAAATTTTTAAAGTAGTCATAATTCCTAGTTGTTAACTCGTTTCTTTTGCTCCCTCCCACTACCCTCCTGAATCAGTGAGGGTGTTTAGCATGTGGTGTTGTGCAGTTGTAGCTCAGTTGTTGTGGGAGGCAGACACCTAGAGACTATCCATTTTTGAAAATCCAAGGTGACTAATGCAGGGCTAAAGATCTGGTCAAGCTGAAAAAGGTATTTCGTCTGAGACCTGTCCCAAATTTACTACGTCATCCGTAATCAATGACGTACTTTGTGTGCATACGGATGGATTAAAATCCAGGAAATGATCATGGAAGGATTTGAGTGATTTAGAAGACATGGACAACAATAACGAACCAATTCCAAAACACCAAAAGAAAAAGCACATATTTCCTTTTTTTTTCTGATATAGTTTGGTGTGCATTTTATAAAAATAATCTCTTTTCTTGATCGCGAAACTTGTAGGGTCATAGCAGCACCACCACATGTACTGCAGGTGCAGCATCAGTGGTGTTTCCTGGGTAAGGTAGCCTAACTGAGTTCAACTCTTTCTAGGCTGGTTTTGAATTCAGAGTTTTTTCCTTCTAGACTGGTTGCCAACCAAGGCTATAGGTCCCAGTCCTTCCTGCTATTTATCTATAGCTAGGGTGGAAAAGAGATAGATTCATATCTTTCTCAAAGGTGTTAGCATGTAAATGAATGTGATGAATTCAACTGGAATTTGAACTTTAACTCTCAGATTCCTCAATCTGAGCTGCTATTCATTACTCCACTATTCTCCCTATGAAAATTAGAAAGTGGAAATGAGTGATTGTGGGAAGCTGAGGTGGGGGTGAAAATTTTGAAATTGTAAAATTTTCAACTCCTCCAAATGGGGAAAAAACAGATGAAGGGTAAATCTGGAATTTTTATATTCCAGAATTATTGAGATTTTTTTTTACATTTTTTCCACTTTGAAACAGTTTTTGAATGACTGGAAATAGACCAAAGTAGGCACCTTAAAAAGAAGTGATGCTTATGATTTAAAATGCATTTTAAAAATGAAAGATCTTTCTCGGAGCTTTTATTTTACATTTCTCTATATTTCTGAGATAAAGTACTGTAACTATTTACATTGTTCAGACTGTTGTCCTCATCTTTATTGTCATATTCACAACGTTTGTGTTTTACGCTCCAGCCTTCTTCTGTTTTTCTTGTCTTTATTCCTCATTTGAAGAGATTACTATTTTGTTCTACATGGAACCACAAAAATACTAAAATCTATTAATGGTTATTTACAGATCGCAACATCTATCAGAGATGAAATTTAAATTTTTATTATTGCATTATTTCAAAATTTTAACACATCAACAACTGAACACAAATAGTTATTAAGTAAAAAAAATTAGTAATTAATGTATATTATCCATAACTACATGTACAAGAATGTCATTTTGATAAACGTTAAAAAATAACCCTAAATATGTAAAAAAAAAAAAAAAAAAAATTGTTGAAAATTCACAATTCATTTTCCACAATATAGTGCAAAATTGTGCGATGTTATAAGATTCTTCCAGACAACTGTCAGCGTGCGACAGGGATGCATACTTTCACCCACATTGTTCAACCTATTTCTAAAGAGAATCATGCAAGAAACCCAGAACGACCATGATCCTTCAATCTCTATCGGTGACAGATCTGTCTGTAACCTACTATTTGTAGATGACATTGACCTCATAACGTGTAGTAACAGCTCCAGGACTTGACCAATAAACTTTTTGAAAGGGCAAGATCATATGGAATGGAGGTCAGCTCTGAGAAATCCAAAGTAATGGTGAATAGTACAAACAGTAACACCTGTGTCAACATTACCATGAATGAGAATTTGCTGGAGGAAGTGACCAGTTTTAAATATTAGGAGCAATCTTGACTAAAGATGGTACCTGCAACTCGGGAATCCGCACACGAATTGCCGCAGCCATGGACAAATTGACAGGAACATGGAGCAGCAAAATCAGTTTTCAAACAAAGTACAGACTGTACAAATCACTGGTAGTCTCCATTCTCCTATGTGGATGTGAAATGTGGACACTGTTGGCAGAAACAGAGAGAAGCATCCAAGCGTTTGAAAACATGGCAACTTCTATTGGGAACAAAAAAACCAGTCAGTTTGTGTGGAAAAGGGTTGAAAATCTTGTGGGACACCAGGAACCTCTTCTTGCCACTGTCAAATGAAGAAAAATGGCGTGGTTTGGACACATTACAAAGCACGAGAGCCTGTGCAAGACCATCATGCAAGGCAGCGTTGAAGGTGGATGTAGGAGAGGATGTCAACACAAAAACTGGTCAAACGATGGACAGCTATGACTACCAGAATTGCTGACTGATGGCTGCCATTGATAGACCGTTGTGCAAAAGAGTGTGGCTTCTGCATTCGGATCCGCCCTATGACTACAAAACTCAAGGGGATGATGATGATGATATCTTATAATTCTTATTAATTAAATTTTTTTAATTTCTCATCCATTTGTGCTGTCCCCAAAGTGTGTCTAATAAGTGTACAAATAACATGCAAATAATTTAGATTGTTGTTGTGAAACTAGTGTTGTTATTGTGATGTGGCTGATTTTACAGAGAGGCAAGAATGATGTGGTTCTCCATGAAAAGAGTTTGCTCACCCTGATTTTATGTCACAATGCTGAAAACAATACCCCCGCCCAAGAGTTAGTTTTGTCTCATTTGTAAATTGAACCCTCATTATAAAAGCTAAGTTTGCTCACTTTTACTTTAAAACTTAAATTTTTTTTAAATCAAATTCCTAAAGAAAAATTATTTTTATAAAACAAAACTACAGAGTAATTTCATCATCACTGATCGGACCCCAAACCCACCAGTCATGATGAACAGATGTTCTATTGGGGAGGCACCATGCCTTGAGAGACTATGACCTCATGTGGAACTCATACATATGATCAATTGCAAAAGATGCAGGTAAAATGATTGACTCTCTGTACTGCTTTAGTAAGTACCTGACTCCCTCATAATATCCTATACCTTTACAAAAGCCAGATCAGGCTAAAAATGGAGTACTGCTGTCATATTTGGGCAGGAGCAGCCCAGACTTCACTTTCCAGTCATGATAGAGTTCAAAAGAGTCTCTTGAGTCCTTGTGGGTGAGGAATTATTTCTCTACCCTCCAACCTCTCTCTCATAAGTGGGATGTGGCAAGCCTCCCACTGTACTGTTGCTACTTCCATGGAAAGTACTTGGACAAACTACATTCCTTGATTCTGACAGATCTCACCTTCACAGCTAGGACCCACCATGCTATTTACATTGTGGCAAATCACCCACAATCCTTCCATATTCTATCAGCAAGAAGTAAGTTCCAGTTGAACAGCTTCTTCCTGCAAACCACCGTTTTGTGGAACTGACTCTCAAGAGGGTGTTTCCCTGATAACTACAATCTTAACCTGTTCAAGTGTAGGATTAACTGTTATCTTCCACTCCAATCTGTATAAACTGCCACTTAATGTAATCCTCTACCTTGAGTGGCTTCTGGGCCTTGTGTAGGGTGAACCTTACTGTAAAAAAAAAAAAAAAAAAAAAATCTATTTTAACATAACCCATTAACACTCAACAATGTTAATTCTAAAATTAAAACTCTAGTACAAGTTGAGAATCCTTTATCTGAAATTCTTAGGACCAGAAGTGCTTCGGCTTTCAAATTTGGGAATACAGGGTAATTAGTTTCTGTAATAACACAATATCCCTTTACATTTCATAACACAGTTTATACATATATCCTGAAGGTTGTTTTATATCAGCACATGCCTTTAAATATTTAGTGCCACGCCTTTTCTTAAATTTTTGTAACCAGCCTGCTGAATATTCAGTTACTTTCAATTATTCAGTTCATCATGATAGATTTTCATCAGTTTCATGATCAGAATTCCAGGAAGCAGCCTATGTTCATCTCAACACTGATCCAACTCCATCAATACACGATTGAGATCATTTTTTTTTTTTGTTCTGTACAGAGTTTTTCTATTTTTCATTAATTTCTGTTCATCACTTTCAGCATAAAACTTTAACAATCTCTCCTTTTTCGTTAGTTCGTATATGGTGGTTGATCTAATAATGCCAAACGCCTCAGTCAGGCACTTCACTTACACCCTTGTCTAGTTTTCCCAATAGTTTGACTTCCTGTGATATTGATAAACGTAAATGCTTGGTTTTCTTTTCACTACCCATATGGGTATCTGCAGGACTTTTTTCTCTTTTTGAAATTTTGAATAATATCTTTACTGAGTATGAAACACCTGGTAAGTAACCCATGAACAAAAGTGTTGCTGTGACGATTGCTAACAAAAATCTGGCAGCGATGTAACTGGGTTGGTGAACACCCACCCAGGGTAGATGAGGTCACTTAATCACAGCTGCACATCATCTAAGAACCTTCCCAGTGCTTTCTGAAATTTTCTTTTGGATTTTAGAGTTTTTCGGATAAAGGATACTCAATCTGTATAACAAGTTGGCACCACTTAAATTGACTGGTTTGCTTGTAAAATATAGAAAATACTTGGTGGGGTTGGGGTATAATTTTTGTAGCTTATGATTTGTTAGACCTACCTCAAGGCATGACATTTGTCAGAATTGAAAAATATTACTTTTTAGAATGGTGGGGTACCAATGTAATGTTTGAAAACTGCTTATGTTATTGATAAACGAGTTATTATTATAAAATGGTGGGTTGAAATGGGGACAACATCAATAGTATGCAGTTACCAGTCAATTTCAAACTTGATTTCATAAAATGTAAAAAAAAAAAAAAAAAAAAAAAAAATGATTTTTGAAATTCATAATCTAGAGTGCCCCCCCCCACTCGCCATATACTGCTATAAATTAAACACTCCAGATTAAGATACAGAGCAACCTCAATTCTCAAACATCTCACATGTCTAAGAAATCAGTTGTCAAACAGAAAATTTGAGATGAAAATGCCTTGTTATTGAACGAAATTTTGGTTCTTGAACAACATTGCCAAACCAAGTTAACCTGAATGGAATAATTTCCGAGTTGACCACCATGTTGTATACATGTGTATTGTGCTGTGCTTTTCTTTTCCAATTTTATTGTACTTTGACTCTTCTACATTGATTCCTATTGGAAAAATAGTCTTCAGTTATGAATTGCCTTCATGAACAAATTAAATTCGGGAACTGAGGTTCCATTGTAGTTTAAAAAAAAAAAAAAAAAAATTTTTTTTTTTTTTTTTTAATTTTACAAAATCTTGTTAACATTTTGTTTTGGCTTCCATAGAGGGATTATCAACCTACATAGCAAACCGAACTACCTTTTATAAAATTGACAAAATCTAAAGAAGAATCTGCAATATTATCAGTCATGACCTGTCATCTCGCCTTCAGTCATTTTCCATCACCATAACAGTTTCCCTGTATTCTTTCTATAAATACTTTCATGCTAATTGTTCTGATGAAATTTTCTCTAGGCTTTATGAATTTAAGCACAGTACTAGATTGGTGATAAGGTTCCATCATTTGACAGTTGAAATGGCTAGATGTAACCGTAAGTTCAATGCTGTTTCTTCTGTTGCACTTCTGACTTCTGGATTCTTGCTTCCCAGTCAACTTTGATATTTTAAAGTAACATCAATTGTTATCTTCTGTCTTCTTAATTCCTCTTTTATTGTCCTCTTTCTCCTTAAGTTTTTTTTTTCTCATTTTTTGACACACAGTAAACCCCTTGTGTTTTAATGGCTTTACTGCCTGATTAAAAATAAAAATAAATAAAAATTAAAAGAAAAAAGGAAAATTCCTCATAATTTTTGCGTCCTTGGATAGAAATTTTATTTTTTGAAAATAAATAATTACAATATTTTTGCTGTTGTTGTCTTTTTCATTTTGTTTTTTGATGGAAAAAAAAGAAGAAAAACAGAAAGAAAGAAAAACTCAATTCTTAGATATCATCATTATTCCTATTTTAGAAAGACAAAATAAACAAGTGGCCTGAAGGAAATATTTTTTTTTTTTTTATATATATATAAAAAGCATGAATCCATTTTGGTGTAATATTTTGCTTAGCAAATATTTTGTGAATATTTAAATAAATCCTCCTCTGCCAAATGAATTTAAAAAAAAAAAAAAAAAAAAAAAACAAACTTTGGAGATGAATATTAAGAAAAAAAAAAAACAATCCTTAAAAGATAATTCTATGACAGATAAAATGATGTTTAAGAAAAAGAAATTAGGAAAGTTAAAAAGAAGAAAAAGAAATCCTTAAAATACATGACAAAGAAAATATTGGAGGAAAAGAAAAAAAAAGAAAAATCCTTAAAATACAATTTTGAATGAGAGAAAAAAATTCAGAAAAGTTTAAAAAAAAGAAGAAGAAAAACCCACCCAAAAATCAAAGAGAAGTATTTGTCTGTGATTGATAACTGGTGTACTAAAACCAATGACACAAGAAGCAGTTGTGAAAATACAGTTCATAAAAATAGAATTAATAAAAAAATAAAAAAAATAAAAAAACATTAACAATTAAAAGCAAAGAAAAAAAAGTACTATCCCTTACCAACACACACTAAAAGAAAAAAGAATTTCTTCCACAAAAAACAAAAATCTCTACATATGAGAATAGAAAGTTCACAGCATTAGACCATTTTGCATTCTTAAAATGCCAACACATCAAAGTTCTCTTCTAATGTCATAAGAATATAGAAAATATCAGACTCGAGATAAAATAGACCATGGTTGATGGGAATAATAATAATAATAATAATAATGGCCAACCTGAAATTCACAAAAATAATGTTGATAAGCAGCACTATGCAATATTTTTCATGAGTGTGGAAAGGGTTGTCACATTACCAAGAAGGATTCAAAATAATATCAGATACCAGCACCCCCACCCCCCGGCCGGCCTGCATCAAAAGTAAAATGACTTAGCAACTCTGAAAACTTAAAAGTAGATAAAAATAAACATTTTATAATATATTATTTAGTAGCTGTCAAAACTTACAAATTAAATCCCCTAGAAAATGTTTCAAAGCAAAAATTAATAATAAAAAGGATTAAAAAAAAATTAAAATTTCAAATATAGAGTAATAAAAAAAGTAATAAAATCACACATTTATGTAAGTAATATAATGCATATAGCAACACCTGCATTAAAATTGCCAGGCAGAAAAATCATTAAAAAAAAAAAAAGAAAAAAAAAAGACATTTTAAAAATTATATTCCAGTGGCAATCAATTACATGCAAACAATGTCATGACACAAGGGTGCAAATTTTTAAAAAAAGAAAAAGAAAAAAAAAGTTGACTGATTTAGAACAATTTAAATATAAACCCAAAGATGGTAAATCCACAATATTTCAATTCTTTAACATTAGTTTAATTGGTTAATTTTTCTCTGGAAAGCAATTTTTGCATATGAAAGTTTATTAGTTTTAGTCATAAATAATTTCCGCTTTTGTTTATCAAAATATTACAACTGGTTCCCAAAAACGGAAATTACTTATGATTCAGCCTCTAATTATATATATATATATATATATATATATATATATATATATATATATATATATAACACGAACAGACAATAAGAATAAAAGCTAAGGCTTGAATAAGCTAAAAGCTTTATTGTATCTGCCGGATGATTATTATTGCATAAAACCGAGTAGTGAATTTGCACATTATTGTATTAATAATATTGTGTGTGTGTGTGTGTCTGTGTGTGTGTGTGTGTGTATGTAGGAAGAGTCATAAATAATTTCCATTACCTTTTTTTATTCTTAACAGCTTTTTTCTTCAAAATATTACAATAGGTTCCTTAAAACAGAAATTTCTCATGACTCAAGATAATAGAAATCTATTGAGATTTTATGCACACAACTGTTTACCAGCAACTTGGTTGAAACATTCAGAAAAAACTTTTTCCTAATCATATCAATTTTTTTTGTTAAATCGATACATAAAAATACATATAAAAATATTACGATAACAAGTTTATGAGATTTGCATTTACACATTTAAAACATTGGATAGAAGAGCGTGTCTATTCTTATGACTCTCAATGTTAAGGTTTGTTGCATAAACGTGTTGGAGTAGACAACCTCCAGCTCTTTATTTTAAAACAGTAAAATTAATGTTTAGCAGCCTAAAGTCTTAAAGAAAAAGGTGCCTCCCAACAAGAATGAAACATGTATTCCCTTTTTTTAAGTCAGGGAAATTGCTTCCAAATGAAGCATGCTTTACCATTAAGAAGTTACTACATCAAAGCAAAGCCCAATTACCCAACTTAAGAAATGCACATCTGTTATTGGGACCTTGGAAGTCCCAACAAGAGATGTGCATTTATTTTTGGATCTAAAACAAAGTCATTCTTAAGCAATTAATGGATTTTTTAAACTGACATTTTTTTCTTATTACATTTTATGCATATATGTATGTATATATATATATATATATATAGGAAAGAACACGTTAGGTGAATAATCCGGAGTTCTTTAGTATTTTTAAAAAAGTGGTCCATACAAAAGTAGAGCTTAAATTATAATAATTTTTTGAATTATAATTATTTTTTAATTTATTTAAAAAAAAAAAAAATTATAATATATATATATATATATAAAAAGAGAACAATTAGTTTATGAAAAGTTTATAAATCTAATATGTTTTGCTTTTATTAAAGCTTCAAGGAATGAGATATGAACAAAAAAAAATTTATGGGGTATTTTTATTTGTCTGTTTGATTTTCATTGGTTAAGCAAACTTCACATGCATTTGACTAGTCAAGTAGTGTTTGTATGTATAATTTATGTGTAAGTGCATGAGAATTCTAGTTTGTCTATATGGGATTTGGGTGATAATTTGTGTCTGTCTGTCTGTCTCTCTCTAGTAGGCATTATTTATATTTCAAGGTTATCCACATGCTGATTTGGGGAGGTATTTTATGTCAACACTGGTAGTTAAATATATGTTAGATTCTTTAAGCATGGATTTAATAAAAGTTGGTGATGTAATAGTGTTTTTGACATGTGTTTATGGTTGGTAGAAATTTTTATCAGGACTCCCTCAAATTATTTGACAAAGAATTAGTTTTTTTTTGTTTTTTTTTTAATTAAGATGGCATTTGTAAAATCAACATTATGGCCAGTCTTGTTCCTGTGTATTACACAAAAACAAAAATACCCCCCCCACAATTTTTTTTTCCAGATCTCATTGTCTTATGAAGCTTTAATAAAAGTGAAACATTTAAAAACGTTTCCTATTTGTTCTTTATTCTATCATTCTATTGAATCCCAATTCAGACATTTTATATATATATATATATATATATAGATATGAGAGAGACTGTTCTGTCGATTCTGACAAACTCATTCGGTTTTTATGTTTGTGTCATACATGACACGTCAATCCCATGAGTGACCTGCCTATATGTCCACATTTTGTCCACAGCAAGGATCTCAGGACATATCAACAGAAACATTTGCTGACACTTTTCACTGTTAGATGGTCAATACAACTGATTTAAAAATTTCTGATAACACTGGCACAAGTATCTCCAGTTAACTCTATTCAGGGCTACTTGCCTGAAGTTAGTACGAGGCACATTGACAGCTGAGAGATTACTCTTTAGGTTGTCTTTACACCCGAGGCATGACCACCCAACATTGCTTTGTCCACTGTCAAGCTGGCTATACATAAGGACCTTAGGTATTCTGTAGTCAATCATCCATGCAACATTGAGCAGTCCAGTCGTGATTGCATCAGGAAGGTCTCAATTCCACCAATGTTGCATTTTGTGAGATCAGCAAGTTTTGTTCCAAGAAGGATCTTTTTCAGTCTAATTTTATTGTCACAACAACTTAAAAAACAAAACAAAAAAAATAAGAAAAGGTTTAATCAAACAAAAAAAAAAAAAAAAAAAAAAAAAAAACATTAAATTGAAGCAGGAATTTACAAAATATCTGTAGATAAGGTCCCAAGAAAAACTTTGGTGAGGCATCAAGAAATTTAAATAAACAATTATATGAACACAAAAAGGATCTTTTACAAAATACTAAATCGATTAGTCATTCATTGTAATTGATCTGGCTAGAATTTCAACTTAAAGAATGCAGTTTTAATCAATGGAGAAAGTAATTTAAGGTTAAAACTTAGTGCACTAATTTCTGAATCATCTCAGGTAAATTTATATTTTGGATCAAACAATATATCTCCTTTCCAAATAAAACTACTGTTATTAAAAAGGGAAATCATGAAAAGCAATAATGATAATAGGTTGAATGTGATGAGCAAAGTTAAACATCTAGATACAGCGGATATCAAAATACATTTAAAGCTGAGCATTTTTAATGTTTTTGATATAAAATTGTAACCAGTGTTTATTGAATTTCTCCCTATCTTTCATATACAATACTGATTCCATCAGCAGAATTATTAAAAAAAAAAAAGTGTGTGATAAATTTCAATTTTGATCAGCGAGCAGATGTAATCTTTGCAAAGCTCCGAGTTGAGGCAAGATAAGCAAACGCATTGTGTATGTATGTATGTATATAGATATTTCCCCTCTAAAGTATTAATGGAATTATTTTTAATTCAACAATATTATTTCAAATGTTTATATAGTGGACAGTTCTTACCTGAAATAGACACCCATTTTTATATTTTATACAGTGTGTATTATGTCTCTGAATGTGCATATTCTAGGATTGAATCTACAACCCCAAAAAAAAAGCCTTGCTGACTGTGAAATCCTTTGTGGCCAAGTGGTAAAATATGCAGGATCAAACAGTAGATTCCTCTACAAAGGTGTACATAGGTTCAATCCTTGCCAGAGGACACATTTACTTCACTAAGATTTCTCAAATACAGCAGAAGGCTGCTAGTAATACACACTGTTTAATAAATTTAAAAAAATGGGGCATCTATTTCAAATAAGTTTGAAAATATATAAGTATTAAATTTTAATAAGAGTTTCTATACTGGGCCATAATCTAAAACAGTGGCTTTCAACCATTTTTATGCAATACACCCTTTTCATTGTATGTCAGAATATACCCTCCACACTTTCCAAGAAAAACGTATCCCAAGTAATATGAATATATTATTGAAAATCTACATTCATTTCCATATTAGTACACAGACATTTACATGGATTATTTTTTATAGAGGAGTTTTACAAATTTAATAACAATAGAAAATGCTAATGGGTTTTTTAAACTTGAAGCCATGTACAGTAATTTGGTTTAACTCATAACTAATTATTAAATAAACTGAAGCATACTTCAATAAACAAAAAGTTCAAAAGGAAAAGTAAAAGATTTTTCCTTCCTCACCAGAGGGGATTCCCCCCTTGTTGAGAACTCCTGATCTAGAAATTAATAGGTGAGCAATGTTTAATAATGTTATAAGTGCAAAACTCAGAGAAATAGATTTTTGAATAACCATAAAGCAATTCACTCCCCATAATTAAGTAGAACTAAAAAAAAAAAAAAAATGGTAAGAGACACATCTAACACCTTGTAATACATCTGGAACTCCATGACCTCACCTGTCTTTGAAATAAGATTAGAATCTTCAGCAGCAACATAAAAACAGTTCTTATATATAAAGGATGTTCCAATAATTTGAACTGATTTTAAATGAGTGTCTAATGAATTTTTTTCTTTCAGATTTAACAACTAAAGTCTTTGGCAGTTTCAACCATGGAAAGATTAACAATCAAACAATGTGTTAAAGTTTCAAGAGTGCAATTGGAAAAATTGTTCGTAAATTCAAACAAACTGGGTCGGTGGCAGATGTGAAAATGCCACTGCATGCTCATTTACACTGTTCAGGTGAAAACATTGCTGCACTGCACAAGAATGTGGCTGAAAATGCAGACACCTCTATTCATCATTGCGTGCAATAATTGAACCTCTCCTCAACAACATTACATTGTTTCCAATTGCACTGTCGGTTGGTCAATTAGGTTGACAAAAAAAAAATCACAAAGTGTGCGAAATGCATTTGTTTGAATGTCCATTTTTGTAATAGGCTTCAATAATTTTAACACGTTGTTTGATTGGCAATTTCAACCATGGAAAGATTAACAAAGACTTAAGTTGTTAAATCTGAAAGAAAAGAATCATTAGATGCTTAAACTTAATTCACATTTAAAATTGATCCAAGTTATTGGGATATTGGGACACCCTTCTTATATATATATATATATATATATATATATATATATGGGGGGGGGAGTATATATATTTGCAGACATGCATTTTGATACTTGCAGCCTGAAGATCCTCTGCAGTAGAAATTAACCAGTATGCAAGTTTGTATAAAACACCGATTATATATCCAAGTCATGGAGAGGGAATAATGTCATTACTAACAAGTTCCAGGCTTTTGTTAACAGAATGCCCACAAGACATCATAAACATCAGGTGACTTGAGAAGAATTTTCCAATGTCAAGCAAAGAGATAAGATGTCAAAGGTGGTCCAGAGCAGAATAGTTGAGAGTACGACAAAAGCGACCAGGCTGAGATAGACACAGCTGGAGAAAGATGCTTAGGATCGTGTTCACAGTGACTGGACTCTCCTGAAGGATTCTTGTGGAATAAACTGGAAGTAATTAACACCTTTTTGATATTTAAAAATTGAATTTCCTTGCATTTGTAATCTCAATTATAAGAGCACAGTATCTAAAAAAAGCCATTTCAGAAATTCCGACAAACACTGACATCTTTAAGTGAATATTACAGAACAATCTATAAATTGGAATACATCACTGTATTCCAGCTTGCAAATCATTCTAAGACGAATCTGTGTTAAAATCTTAACCACTCACTCATGTCTAAGAAAAGTAACCACCATGAAGTCACTTTATGGACAAATGAAATTTACACACTCCCAGCTATGATGATAATTGCAACCGTTTCAAGTCCAAGACTTGTATGCGGACATACAAGTGGGGTCAAAAATTGTCAAACTAACTTAGCATTTCACAGGCTGACCTGATCCCTTTAAATGCAATGGTGGAACTGGACTTTGATGCCAAAATTCATCTTCTAGATACCTAATACATGGTAGTGGTAGTAGGGGTCCTAATAATTGGGTGGGGATTTCTTTCTCAATATACAATAAACAGGGGTCGTTAATAAAAGGAGAGTTTGAAAAACAATTTGACGAGTCAAAAATTTAGAATTTTAGCTAAAGTAACACTTGGAATCAAAAACAAACATTCAAAAAAAAAAAGAAAAAAAAGAACAATGGAACACTGTTTTGTTTTTTTGTTTTTTTAAACAATTCAATTGTAAAAATCGGGCAGGTAAAAACTTGAACCAACTATAATAATTACTATTTCCTGTTTGAGTGCTGGAGGAGGAAAGTGTAAAATGATTAAATGGTTGCATAAACTGTAGAAGGTGGAAAATTTCCAAAAATAAATATATAAAAAATAAATATGCATTAGGCACCTAAGAATACCTATCATCTTGGCTATTTATTGGAGATAAGTTTTATTTGTAGAATTATAGGCTCATTACCAATTATGGTTGTTTATTCATGCATAGACTGTGTTTGCATATATAAAGTTCCCTTCAAAGTGATGTAACAGTTGGCAAGTTTGTTTTTCTAGTTCAATTTCAACCAAGTAGTGATTTCAACCTTTATTGGGGATCCATACTTTCAGCCTTGTGCCACATCTAAGCTATGCTTAGTGTATATATATATATATATATATATATATATATATATATATATATATATATATATATATATATATCTCTCATTTCACCCCAAACAAGGCAATAGTCACGAGGATGCAAGAGATTACTGGGTGTTAGAGAATATTAGAAAAACTATTAAGAGAGGACAACAAAAGAATAAGAATTAAGGTAGAAGATAATGATCGATATTGCATCTAAACTTTTAAAGATCAAAGTTGAAAAATTCTAACACTAATATATATATAGTTTAAAAATCAGGAGGTCAGTTGAATCTGCTTTTATTTTGATTTTTAAAGTAAAAAGCTCTGCATGTTATTTTTACTTTTATCACATGTATTGAGCACTTTTTAATACTACTGTTTCGTGGTCCGATTCAACTCTGACAATTAACCTTTTATTTATTTATATATATATATATATATATATATATATATATGAAGAAATATAGTCTTAAAGTGTGCTATATTTATGGGATAAAGTGCTCAATATCAGAGATAGAGCGTGTATAGATATAAAAGTGGACATGGAAGTCAGCACTTAGAGGCGACAGTCTGTTTCATGCTAGTGCAATCGTCAGGCCTATATATTTGGGCAGCAACCTTTCTTTTAAACATGTTTTGTTAAATATGACATACATGTAAAATTTAATTTTTTATTTATTTTTTCTTGCATTTTTCTGCACACACACAAAACACGGGGGTTGAGGTAAAACTCATACAGCATAGCGGTTAATTAATTAATCATGTTTTAAATGTCTAATTTTTTTTTGATATTTTCTCATTTTGCAGAAACAATTTTGATAAAGGAAGATGGAACTTAAAAGAATTATACATGAATGCAGTGAAATGACAGAGGAAACGGATTTGTTAATGAATCGGGCAGGCACAGAATTGAAATGTCTTTTGAAACAGAAGGACGGCATTTTGAACAGCAAATATAATTAAATAACTAGTAAATAAAATTTTCATGTGTATCTATACTTTTAATAAATTATCCCTATGGCATGCAACTTTTGTCTCACCATATATATATATATATATATATATATATATATATATATATATATATATATTATAAATTAATAGATTTAAAATATGGTTTTACCGCTACACAGTGATAACCATGTTTCAGAAATGGAAGCTAAAGCCCTTGAATTTAATTTTGTTATTAAACCAAAGACATTAGTTCCATAAAATTAAATTCAAGGGCTTTAGCTTCCATTTCTGAAACATGGTTATCACTGTGTAGCGGTAAAACCATATTTTAAATCTATTAATTTATAATATTAATGCTCTGTAAATTTAAATTTACATAGAGCACTATTGTGTAAAAATAAAAATATCTATAAGAACACCGGATTTTATATCTTACTGTTCTTTCCTTTTTATTTTTATATATATATATATATATATATATATATATATATATGAATTTTAACCTGTTTAGGTACGATTCTCAGTGTATTAATAAGTGACAAGAGAGGCTCAGAAGAGAAATTGATTTAAAATAAATATAGGCTATGTATTTATTTAAGCATTTCAAAGAAATACATTAGAATTAATGGAAAAAAAAAAAAAATAATAATGTCTTTCTACCACTAGAAACAAACAGCATGTACATCTGTGGATGTTTCGGGCATTTTATAATTCAATTATCTTTTCTTTCATTGATTAAGCCTTTCTAGATGAACCAGACAAAACACGTGTTTCAGTGCAACTAAATCTGATAATGTCAATTGCCTATGAGTATTTTAAAAAATGAAAAAAAAAAAAAAAATTTTTTTTTCTTTAACTAATCTTCACCTAATACAAGGCCCAATAGCCACTCAAGGTAGAAGGTTACTGTGAGGAGTTGTATCAACATAGGGACAAGCATTAGAAGTATAGATCTGAAGTAAACTTTAGAAAGAACTGGAAACCCAATCCTAAACAGGAAACAAGGAATAAACCTCTACTCTTGTTCAAAAAACCAGGAAGGAGTGTGCACCAGACACTATTGAAACACCCCATGCAACCTGGCTTCTGAAATAAGCAGATTAATTTGTGAGGTTTTATTGACAGAAGATTGAATTCTGATACCATGGCAGGCAGGCACAGATTATGAAGGCTTTGAAAACCTTGCAATTTATTCTTGATAAGTTTGAAGTGGGAGGAAATAAATGAATTTAATTCAGACTCAGATTCCAACATCACTGGCAGCAGACCAAGTTCATGTAGTATTCATGGTAACACAAAGTTATGTTTACAATAAATCTTGCATTTTCAGATATTGAATTCAATTTTTCTCTTTCTACAAAATAGTCTGGTAGAATCCGGTCTGTACTATGTAGAATATGGAAGTGTTAACGTGTGTAGATTAATCAAATTTAGTTTGAGAACTAATTAACTAGAAATAAATTTAGGTTTGTCTATCATTTAGGTCACACTTGTCCCCAGTCTTTTGAACAAGAGTAGAAGTTTATCCTTTGTTTCCTGTTTAGGATTGGGCTTTTGGTTCCTTTTAACTTTTAGCACTCTGTAGGTGACTATTTTTGCTAAGCAAAATGTTAGTCCTGCCAATGCAAGTTAAATTTGAATTTCTTGGTTGTGTAGTCATATACTTCTATGGCAGCACATAAAACAATCTTGACTGAAATTGAGAGCCAGGTGACTGAAATTTCAAATAGAAGGTGCAATGGATAAACTGTTGCCATTATATATTTTTAATTTCTTGCATGCACATTGTTTTTGATTTTATCGACTGCACAGTATAGTAGGGTCTGTTGGGCACCATCTGTGAGAAAATAACACCGTGATGCAATTCACTCTGCCAGAAATTTGGAAATGGCATGCTGTACTGCTTGGCATTCACTATGGAAGCTCTAATATGAACATTTCAGAGTGTTTGGGTGTCAATCTGAGGACAGTGCAGAGGATTTGGAAAGAGTTGGATGAGTCTAATGGTGATTATGAAGGTGTTACAAAGGAGACCAACCAGAAGAGATGCAGGAGATTCCAAAGTCGTCTGGAGGCTGTGGTTGAAGCCAATGGCAATAAATTTACTCTTTAGTATTTCAAGATATTTTTGTGTTATTTTCATTGTTGTGTAATTCAGATGACAATTTATCCATCGCACCTTGAATATAGAACTAATATATAAAACAGTATATTTTGAGGGGGGGATTTCATATGCAGTACAAGGGGAAGCAATAGCAATATTTATAAATTATGCAGAGTGCTAAATGTTAAAGTCTTCTCATTCTCTTTTACTCCCAGTAGCCCCTTATGTCTTAGTGGTATTATTGCCTTGTTTGGGGCGAATTGATTAAACAAAATTTGGAAGGGATTAAATTTTGAGCAATTTCATTAACTCAATGGAATGGAACAGGTTGTTTTAAAATATATATATAAAAAAAAATGATCCCTAATAAATTAGAAGCTATATTTCTAAATGATCCTCATCATCTCCCCATGAGAAGCAGCTTTATAAAAATTTCTAATCTGGACCCCCCCTGCAATTCTCACCACTGCATTTCAGTGTCCCTGCAACTTACAGGATAGCAAAGAAATCTAAAACACTTTCAAGATAAATACTACATTTTTGGAACATCATTTTTTTCTTTGTATTTTGTAAATTGACTTGAAAATTATCCAAATGTAGAAAAGTCTTAAGTTAGTCACAAATATTAATTTTAAGATTAATTAAATTAACTGCCTAAATTTGCAGAGGAATTTCAATAAACAAAAAAGAAATCAGACATTTTAGACAACCTTGTTTACATCTTAGAGTCAATATTTTCTGTTGGAATTTCTATAGTTTGTATGTCTTATAATTTCTGGGATGAGGAATTACAAAAGTTTGTACTTTTGACTGAATTTCTGATACCAGGAATTATTATATGCCGATTTATTTCAACTGTTGTCCACATCCTGATGGTTATAGTCTCTATCCAACAAGATGAGGATACAAATTCAGATAAATCATAGGAAAATAATCAGGTACTGGGGTCATTAGTTTTATTTGTTCAATAGAAAGATCAACTTTAAAAGCAGAAAAGGGTTTTTCTCTTTATTTCTAGATTTCTATATAAATTCACAGGATATTTACCTAAATATATTACTGAAAACATCACATTTTCATTGAACAAAAACAAAAAAAAAATTCAAATATTTTAGAAAAGCCACGTGAAAGATTTCAGTAAAATTCAGTCATGTCATGAGACCCATAACCTATTAGGGTCATAGGGGTACCACATGTACTGCAGCTATAGCAGCAGTGGTGTATCTAAGGCAAGATAGCCTTATAAAGCCCACCTATCTTCAAGGCTGGTTTTCAATTCAGAGTTTTCCTTCTCCTAAACTGGTTGCCACCTTAAGGCAAGAGAGCCCAGTTAAATAGCAATTTAACCTATAGATGAAGAGATGGATTCATAGCTTTCCCTGAGGATATTTGTGTGAATGTAAGAATTCAAACAGTTTCTCTTTCCGAGTTGCTAACCATTACATAACCTGCAAACCCAAATGTAGATGACAGTACATAATAATATTCAATCTTGCAAGTACACTCAAATCTCAATAATTGTAAAAATATATTGCAACCTGATATTCCACAAAGAAATAACTGATATTATATATATATATATATATATATATATATATATAAAAAACAATGACTTGATACCACAAAACTTTATTAATAGTACCAATACTAAAAAAGGCATCTAAGGAACGTTTTGGCCGACCCTTCTTCAGAGAGCAATCGTTGGCGAAAACAGTTTCTTTTATTGATCCAATAGTCCCCTAAATGTTTTAGCTTTTCTTGTTAGGATAAATAAAAAGAAAATTTTTTTTCACCAATGATTAATCTCTGAAGAAGGATTGGCCAAAACGTTCCTTAGATAAATGCCTTTTTTTAGTATTAAGATGCTTCTTTCACTGTTACTATTCAATGCCTTAATAAATTTTTTCATTTCATTTTCCTTTTTTTTTTTTTAAAATCTCCTTTCTTGCCAATGCATATAATTCACTGGTGAATATTAAGCACAAAAATTACACATTACATAGTGAAAGTTTCAGATCAAAATACAGCTAATAACTATCAGGCTATGTACTTATTGATCCACCCTCTTTTTACACACACATTATATATATATATATATATATATATATATATATATATATATATATATATATATATATATATAAAAACACCTCTGGAGTTGAAGGGGGAAAGCACGACTATATCACTTTTAAAAATAATCAGAGACTGCAAAAAAGGAAATCTCTCCGAAACCATGCTTGCTATATATATATATATATATATATATTATCCAAAAATATAATGATCTGCTGCCCCAATACACTATATATATATATATATATATATATATATATATATATATATAAGATGAATATATATACAAGATGAATATATAATATACATTGAATGTTGATATTAATAAAATTGTGTTCAATGTAATATAACAGTTATAAATAATATATTAATTCAGCACATGAAGATTGTGTTGTGCATGAAACTGAGTCATGCTACTGGTTATATATATATATATATATCTAAAAGCAAGTATGAATTTTAGTACTATGATTTGGGAGGGGATTTTGTCTTCTTTGAAGAAGTGGAATATATATATATATATATATATATATATATATATATATATTCCACTTCTTTTATAGTGTCTGTTTTTGAAAAAGATATATGTATTTAGGCAAAAAGCCCTGAGGATCATGTATTCACATTGTCAAAAAAAAAAAGTTTTCTTCCAAAAAATCTGGTATGTGTTCTGTGTATATTTGGGGAAATAAGAATCTTGTTCTTTCTCTTCACATATCAAAATTAAAGAAATTGTGAAGAGAAACAATTGTTCTATTAACCATGACACTGTCAATATGCACACGAATAAAGAGTGAAGATGAAGAGAATACGAGACAAGAAAAATAATGAAATACTTAAACTACATCAGAAAAAAGAAAACAATTGCAGAAAGAAGGACATAACAGATGAAAGTATAGATAATTGACAAGAGAAAGTGACAATTTGTTCTAATTTATAGCAGATCTCAAAACTGTCATAAAATAAAGCGTTTGACAACTGTTGCTAAGATAAAATAAAATCACCTTCTGCAAACTTGTTGAAAGTAACTTTTCAATATGAATAAACCACAAAGCATAAGTGCTGAATATCTAGTGTTTGAAACAGTAGATAAATATAGGAATGTCATTTGGCACCAAACTGAAAGCATTCAAAGAGTAAAAGCCAGATTACAGTTTTAATATTTTACGTAACCTAAAAAAGAAAAAAAAAATCTTAATTAACAAACATTTTAATTTTTGTTAACAGTCTTAACTTTTTCATTCTATACAACAACCAAACCAAAATTATTTTTGAATGTAAAGTTGTTCTAAAATTTCTTTGGCTAATCAAAATCATTGGTTTGCTTGACAGTTCTAATACTATTTGGGCCAATGTGTTCTACAGGGTGTGTCCCTAAAATCTTGACACAGAGGAAATCTTATTAACTATGTTTTTTTTTTAAAACTTCTACAGGTTAAACAGGGTTTTGTTGAAAAAGTAAAGAATTAAACTTGACTTCTTTTTTCTGGGGTCTGCTAAAGGAGAAGGTGTACTCAATGAAAATCACAGATGCAACACACTTGATTGATTGCATAAAGAGTGAATGTGCTACAATTGATGGCAATGCAGAGTTATTTGCATAGAGTTTGTGAATCTTGCAAAGTGCATCAACCTTTGCATCACAAATGATGAAAATCATATTGAAAATGTTATTTGTTAATATTCTAATTCAATAAAATGATGCTGAAAATTTCATTTCTTGAAAATATGCATTTTTGCCTATGTGTCCAGACTTTAGGGATGTCCTGTAGAAGTGCACAACTTGAATGTAAAAAGATGGCTCTCTTCCTTTAGAGAAGAAAATGACAAAAAGAAATTTAAGCTAATAATATACTGATCAGTTGTTCCAGAAAACAAGAGCCATACAGAGAATACCATTCAGTCACTAGTCTAACACAGGTGATTCCAATTAGCACCAATATTCAGAGAACTTAAAACAATTACTTGGTTACTTATTTTAGTGCATCATTTTACTTGTAATTATTGCCAAATGATGCAAAAAAAAAAAAAATAGTCAGTGGATTATTTAAACAAATTAGCTGTAAATAATCGATGATGCCTTGTAGCCATCTGTTACTTATATTATTGTCAATATTGCTAGGACTGTTTTTACATTTGCATAAGTAGTGAAGTAATAATTCTAAGTAATGTGGTTAATCAAAATAAGTACTGCATAATTTGTTGTGATTCTAATTTATACACGAGGATTCCCTTTAGTTCTTCTGTTAAAAAAAGCTATAGAATGAATTGTGGTAAGAACTTAAGCAATAACAAAAATGAATTTGATTGTTCAAACAAATTTTAGAATAATGATGATTTCTCAAATTTATAGACTGGTGTATAAAAAAAATACATGTCAGTATTAAAAATACTTTGTAAAAGTGATTTTTCACCTTCAACAACTTTAGAATAATGAAATGCAAAAATGGTCATTAAGACTAAGTCTCAAACCTAAATAATCTGTTAGGTGTTTGGGTACAACATTTTATTAAAGCTTTAAAAACAGATATTCTAAAAGTGTGTGTGCATAAATAAATAAAACAAAGAGGATAAGGAAAAAAATTACTTTGCTGTAAAGTGGTGGATTGAAAAATAGAACAAAAAGAAAAAAGGAGGGGTTAATCAGTTATTGCTCCATATTCTTCAGAGCCAATCAAAGACAAAAAAAAAGTGGATAGATAAAAAAATACCAGCAAATCAGCAGTATAAATCAGATAAATTACACATTTCTTTTGTGCACATATTTTTGTCCTCAATTGGCTCTGAAGAGTGAGGAGCAATAACCAGTTAGCTGTTTCTTATTTCCTTTTTTGTTGCTATATTTATTTTTTTTGATCCACTTTACAATGAGCATTTTTTAATTCTTGCTCTTTGTTTATTTACTTTATATTATATTATATATATATATATATATATATATATATATATATATATATATATATCTGTGTGTGTGTGTGTGTGTGTGTGTGTGTGTGTGTGTCTGTCTTTAAATGTCTGTCTTTAAAGTTCATTAAATTTAAAATTGTTTGAGCACTACTTAATTGATGGAATCAAAAGGAGAAGGCTATTTCTATTAATATCACATAAAAAATAACAAGAAAGGCCAATCGAAAAGACAGATGTGGCCTTTAACTTATCACTGAATATACGGTGAAAGAATTTACATAACTATATATGAGGCTATATTGACATGCAAATATCCAATATATTGAGGGCTGACAACCAAATGGATTTGATCAAAAATCGGTGACGTTCCCTAATAATTTCTGTTGTCCATTGTGTTAAATCTATGTGAATTGTTCATTCTTATATCCTATGGGAAAGTGGTGGTTGTTTAAGATCATTATGAAAAACCTTATGTGCCTCTCCCAAATGACTTACCCTAATCGGACCGAGGTCTCATTTCAGCAGTTCTTAGTTTGCACATGGTCACATCTGGTTACCAACCTTTGGAGAAGGAGGTCAAAGACAAAAAAAAAAAGGGGATCACAAATGTTAAAAATGGAAACAAATTAAGATTCAGTCAGTGCCTAAAATCAGAAACCCAAAACGCCCTTTAGACAGAAACATAAGCACCTGCATAGCTCAATGACAAAACTTTAGACTTGGTTATCATGGTTAACAGTTCAATGCCAATGACAAAGTTGAGAACAGAAACCTGAATCCATAGTAAAGATCGATATAGAGATTGTGAAACTAGAAAGCAAGACATTGAGTAGAACATTAATCTGGTTCATTCCTCAGAACTACATGTACAAAATACTCTTTGAGTGTCAGGTCTCTTCAGGATACAGGTAATCAGGGATCTGCACAACCTCCTTTTTGCTAAACTGTGCATTAGCATAACTACTCTTTGAAAAAATAAGGAAGTGGTTTGATATTGCCTTCTTCATGGTTTTGAATTCAGAGTACTTTTTACTGGCATAACTAAAGTGAAATCTGCTAACTGCTTAGCAAGTGAGGCATATTAACTACAACTCGCATAAAAATATAAAATAGGCTTGAGAGAACTGTCAAGTAAAGTTATAATAGTACACATCTTAATTATGGATAAGAAAAAATAGTGAAAAATGTGAAAGAAATAAAAATGATGGCCTTCTGATGAACCTGCCAACAGGGTTGATGTCATTGGAAGTACCCTAAAGATTAATGAAGGTGGGGGAAAGGAATGGGGAATAGTGAAAGTGGTTAAATAATGGGGTAGACGTTATCACTACTACTCATTGATTCAATAAGATTACCATTCTTATTAGGTTTTTTTTTTCTGAAACAGTATTTTGAAAATGGTCAGTAGTCTGCAAGAGGAACAAGAATAGAATATTTAAAACAAGAGAATGGTCTCTACTTCTTATATAGAAAAGATATCTGAAGAGGACTTGAAGAATGACTGGCCATTCAAAACACAGTACTGAAACGAAAAAAAAAAAAAAGTTGGAATTTAACTCCAAAGAAACCAATGAGTGAGAATCCAGAACACTATGTCCAAATAAAATGTTAACAACATCTCCTTTCCTTTCCTTGAAGAGAAAGGAAGGAGAGGTAATGAAGAGGCAAGAAAACTTTTTTTTTTTTCAATGAAACGTAAGAGGGGGACAGACAAAAAAAAAAATATAGAAAGTACAAAGATCTTAGAAACAGGCAAAATGAGAAATAGAAGTTATTGCATCAGATGTAAATGATCTTCCTAAAACCAATATCAAGTAAGCTTAAAAAAATATAATATATATATATATATATTTTTAGGCAAAATTGAACAAATGTACCCACGAAAAAAAAAAAATTACTGTGTCAAAAGGACAGCTTTTATCTTCACACCCCTATTACTGAATACTTCCTCAGCAATTTTTATTGTTTTGGAAAGCTATGTTTAGAAATTCAATAAAACCCAAACATATGAAATTGGATTTATGCATTTTCTTTATTTCTCGAGTATTGACAACAAAAATGTTAGACACTTTATTAGATTGTTTACTTACAAGAATAATTTTATATTCAAAAGATTTTTTTTAAAAATATATGCGTACCAACTACAATGCAATATTTAGTATTTAACCTGATTTAAAGAAATAAAAAAAAAATAAAAATACGAAAACAAATTTTGTTTTTCTTCAATTTATAAATATTATTTGAAAAATTTAAATAAATGTGGGTAACTATAAGTATAAATTTAAAAAAAAAAAATTAAAAAAAAAATGCATTTTCTGGGCATTCCTTTCATTTGCTCACACTACAAAATCACCAAAATAAATGGAGATCTGAGAAAAAAAAAAAAAATGTATAAATCCAGTTTCATACATTTGGGTTTTATTGAAATTCTAAAAATAGCTTTATAAAAAACAATAAAAATTACCCAGAGAGTAAACAGTGACATAAAGAAGGAGGAAAAAAAAAAAAAAAAGAATCTTTCTTGCACACTTTTTATTTTTTTTTTTTTTTTCCTTACAGGTATGTTTGTTAAACTTTGCCAATTATTTTTTTAAAAATGAAATTCAAATAAAGTTGGAATAAAATAATTCAAAATTTCATGTAAAAAATTGATGGACTATCAGTATAACTGGCTGTTTTTGTTTCTGAGCACATCTATCTGCTAGAGTGGCCACCTAATCCCTGTTGCAGGTGCCTGCTCAGGCACATTTGTGTTTGTTCAACACCCACAAACCCAAACTATGGCTTATAATGTAGAATGGATCTTAGATACAGTTTGTTCTCAGCCTGACCCAATCCCCAAAATGTGACTAAACATCAGAATCCACTCCAAGATAATTTTTCAGCACCCCTTCATAAATTTGAGTGCATAACACTTTTCGCAAAATGCACAGATGCTACACTGATCAAAAGCAAAGGGTTATGGAGTAACACTTTAATCCTAAAGAGAAGTGCCAATCTACATGTAAATAATCCTGTCCTTTTTTTATGGCTACTATTCTAGCATCATTATAATTGTGGACAATCTGTGCAGTAATAGCCAAGGTTTTCATTTTGGCTGAAGGATTAACATAAATTGAATTTAGTAAAGGCTTTAAGGAAATGGTACAAAATATTTTCTCACTGTGTTACTGATGGCAAGGAGTAAAAATATATTTAATATATAAATATCAGATATGTTTCATTTTATTATTTTTAATCACTAAGAACCTAATAGACAATAGGACTTCATTTTCTATTAAATTTCTAAGTTTTTAAAAAAATATTATTGAAATTTTAAAAAATGCTTTTCCTAGTACAAATACAATTTCTATAAAGTCCTTTGTGCTTTATACATACTATGCCCTATAGAACAAGAATGACTTAATTAAAATCTGAATGAATCACAAAAAAAAAAAACCCCAAAAACTATTACAATTCAGAGGCAAATAGGCTGTAATTAACATAAAATTTATACTTCCTTTTATGCCAAGGATTTAATTTGGTACATTGAACATCACACACTTTATATATATATATATATATATATATATATATATATATATATATATATATATATATATATATAGTGTGTGTGCGTGTGTGTGTATATATATATATATATATATATATATATATTTTCTGGTTATGTTATTTTTATAGATACAAATATTTAAGTAAATGCTCTGTTTATAGTAAATAGTATTAACATTTACCGGCCTGAATGTCCAAGAAATAATTGTCGGACTTAGTCCATTATATATATATATATATATATATATAAATGAAATTATAAAATATAGTATGCTATATTTTTGGGTTAAAGTACTTAATATCAGGGATAGAGCATATGTAAATATAAAAGTGGACACTGAAGTCAACACCCAGAAGAACAGGGTTTCATGCTAAATGCAATTGTCAGGCCTTATATCAGAAATAATTTCTAAATGCAGACATGAAAACAAATACCTATTATCACAATTTATACCAAACGGATAAAAAAAAAGAAAGAAAAAAAAAAAAACACTACTACATAAACAACCATTGATCCTATGAACATGAAAAGAGAAACCACTAACACCATAACAATTATTTTCTAGTTCAAACTACCAATTATTAATAATTATTATTACCATTCCACCTCCATTACTACAATCACTTCTACCATTTTACAATAACTATTTGCTGCTACAATTGTTATTATTATCACCCGCTTTCCCGCCATTACTACTGCACCACAGTTACCATTACCACATCAGTCCACAATTATACTCCCCACCAAGTAAAATTAATACCACCGCATAAATACCAATAAGTATTATAAATTGGAGTTTCTACCATTTACATAAGCAATCCCCAAAAACAAGCAATTAACCGGCTTTAAAATAATAAAACAGCATTAAAAAAGAATTAAAAATAACAATTTTACCTCACATAGTCTTACACAGAGCCCATCATAAAAAAAACCCCAAAAACAAACAGATAGAAGATGTGTGAACACGTGTGCATATGTATGTATGTGTGTGTGAGAGAAAAAATTTATTCCAAACAAAATAAACGGTCTGTGCGTTGCCACTGCGATTGCCGAAAGATGTTCACTACACAATCCAACATTGAATAAAGCGACCAATTGCACACATATGTATGCAACAACACATGGATGTGCATATACACCCAGTCCCACATTGTTCATATATGTTTATGTTTGGGTGAACATGCATGTATGTATGTCTGCATACATATGAGTGACATTCCGATGACAATTCCCTCCCCACCACCATAAAAACAGATATACGCAACCATATATAAATCCAAAATTTAAAAATTAATCAGTTTGTATGATGATTGCAAATAGCGTGAAACCCAGGGTCACAAAATCACATCAATCCAACTGTGTGTGTGTGTGTGTGTATATATATATATATATATATATATATATATATTTATTTAGTGAAATAAATCTGTTTGATGCTCTGACACACATCAGCGATATTTTTTGCCAAGGATCATTAGAGGTCATACAATATCGTACCCCTTCTCCATGGTAACAGACACAAAACCAACTATACTCTATTTATCAATAAATTAATAAAAGTTCAGTCAATTTATCTCTTGATCAACTCCAAAGTTTTGTGAAGCACAGCTCATCAACAGGATCAGAGGGGCCATTAAATCAAATCCTCTGACTGATGAGCAGTGTTCCATGAAACTTTGAAGTCAGTCAAGAGATAAGTTGATTCGACTTTCAATTTGACTATTGTCACTCTAGTTAACTGTTAAGCACTTTCTTGACAAAAATTCAGCTCCCCTTTGAATGTTAAATTCTCATAATTTTTTGTTTTGATAGGTGTTATTGATTTGCATTATTATTACTATATAGAGTGTGCCTAATGATTTTCAGAGTGAACAGATACTACACACTGAACCAAGGCAGTGACACTTTGATCATCCTAAGCAGAGTACAGAGATACACTTATCCTTGGCAAAAGTGTCTCTACTTATATGAATAATTTCATCATTTAGTGTGTGTGTGTGTGTGTGTGTGTGTGTGTGTGTGTGTGTGTGCATATATATATATATATATAAAAAGAAATATAGTTTTAAGGTATGCTATATTTATGGGATAAAGTGCTCAATATCCGAGATAAAGTGTATGTAAATATAAAAGTGAACATTGATGTCAACTCACAGACAGTTTCATGCTAAAGGCAATCAGGCCACACGTTTTTTTCTTGACTATATATACGGGTCAGTGGTGCATTGTGGGTAGTCTATTCTAATGGTTATTTTGGTGAGAGTGGTTTGTTAATTTGTTTATTATTTATTTGGATTAATTTATTTTACTTGTTTTTGCTTATTTATTTTTATTTATTCTTTTCAGTTTTTGATTTTTTTTTAGTAATGTAGTCAAAATTTGTTTTGATGTCTGAATTTTGAGATGAGTTCTGATTGTTTTAGTCTGGGAAGGTAATTATAGCTATTTTTTCCTCCGAGAAGAGTTTGCAGTTTTTGGATTGACTGTAGGCTGGTGTACTTTTTCTGATTTTCTATGATATTTTTAGTGTGAATTGCGTTTTATTTTTAATTTCCCAGATGTACCTGGAAAGCATTGTGCTGTTTGCGTATTTACTATTTGTGAAAGATGTTTTATGTGCACAGTTTCTTTGTTTCCAGGATACTTCAGTTACTCCTACATATATTTTTTCTACGTTATCTGATGATTTCACCATGGCTTGATATATTACACCGTTTTGTAAGCAATTACCGTTTATACATACATATATATTTCTTTGTTTTTAATTATTATTGTTAACTAGAGCATTAAAAATTAATTTTTCTTGGAGGCTTAACTCTAGAATGCTGTAGAGAAAGAAAAAAAAATATTACTGAAATATAATATTGGTGATTTAAAAAATGTAAATAAACTTAAAAAAAAAAAATTCCTCTCAAATTCAAATGAGGAGAGGCAAAAAAAAAAAAAAAAAAATGAGTCCTTTTGTTTTATTCATACTGTACAAAATTTTGCAGAAAATGAACCCTTATTGTCGTTCATATAATTCCAAGGTTTTAATAAAAACCACCAAAAATGAATGTTGTATCTTAAGAACCAAGTTGCGGAAAACAAATTATATACATAAAGAAATAGACATAAATACTTAAATGTAAGTGTCAGCGGATCAATATTTGTGTGTGTGTATATATATATATATATATATATATATATATATATATATATACACACACACACACACACACACACAAAGACAAAAAAATATACAGCAGTAGAGACAAAGAATATCAAAAAAGTGAATGATTAATTGTTGATATGAACAGGATTTCATAATGCAAAGATATTTTTCTATTATTCACCAGGCTTAAAAGAAAAAATTAAAATAAGGAAAAGAGATCTATAATGTGTGTCAAATCATAAATAGTTACATGTATTTATTCTGTTCATAATGTATTCAAAATATAAAAATGTGGGGGTGAACAAATTCAGATCAATGAAAAAAAAAAAAAAAAAAAAAAAAAAAAAAAATTCTAGGTGTGTATGAGAAATAATTTTTTTTTTTTTTTTTTTTGCACAGGTAACAAGCCTTACACCATAAACATACTTTCAAATAAAATATACAAGGCAGTAAATTTACCCCGCCTCAAAAAAAAAAAAAAAAAAATGGGGTAAAAATAAAGTGCAGAAAAGAAATGTAAATAGCAAGTTTTTCTTCTTTTTACAATTCTGAAAATATTGTACATATACCACCCATGCATACACAAGTTAGTAATGTGTTCTTTTTGCAGATATAAACTGCATATACATATATATATATATATATATATATATAAAAAGAGAACAATTAGAATAAGGTAAAGGGGAAATCGTTTTTTGTTTTTTTTTAATTAATGAAGTGAATGAGATTGTTGTTTTTTTTTTTCCTTTATATATATATATATATATATATATATAATCCTCAAGACCAACAAATAAATACTATACATATGCAACAATATAGTGTGATTTTTGGTGAATGTTTTTGTCTTTTGTTTTTCCTTTTAAATTTTATTTTTGCAAATGCCTGTTGTTGGCTGTGACCATAGTTTGACCATTCAGAAGACACGCACACGCACAAACATGCTTGCACACAATATGCATTGTAAAGTGAGAGAGACAAGACATGTATGCCTCCAAAAGAAAGAGAGGTTAATTTTTGGCTATATCATTGTCTGAGTAAGTAGGATGATTTGAAATTGTAATCCTCCAAAGTAATTTGCATTTAGCATGAGGTTTTGTAGATTGTTATTGCATAAAAAATTCCTTGATTCACCTTGTTCATGAATATTCAAAGATAGCAATGGCAGAGAGAGTGAGAAAGAGAAAGAGATCAAGAAGAAAAAAAAAAAATCTGATTGAAAAAAAAAAAATAATAAATAAAAAAGACTATGGTAAAAGAAAGCTAACTTTTAGACATTTTAAAATTTATAAAAAAAAAAAAAAAAAATTTTTTTTTTTCAAAATAACATTTTCAAAACCTTAATTATCAAAATTGAAATCAATAACATTTTTTAACATTAAGATAAATGAAATTAACAATTTTATAAAAATTTACTTGAGTATCAAACATTAATTTTAAAGAGAAAGAGAGAGAAAGAGAAAGAAACAAAGCCTAACTCTCTGCCCTGATGCTACCAAAGGTGGGGCTCATGCTGTGGCATTCGAACCACCCCAACACCACCACCTAGGCGCCGATAGTTCATGCTACCACATAGCCGCCAACAGTTCTGCTCGGGGTCATAGAGTTCAATTGTTTTAAGGTATGTGGTACCATCAAAACCACCAATTGCCATTAACTGACCATTCACCACAGCTAAACCAACCTGCAAAGAAAGAAATATCATTTTATTCTTCAATAATCTATTTGAATGCAAACAGTTTTGGACTATTTTTTTTTTTTTAGAAAATGAAATAAAAGAACATACTATCATTCACCAAAAAGTCTTTTTCATTCGTCATCACAAAACTTTGGAATTTTTAAAAACTATCATGCTAAATGATACCCAAAGATCCCATTAGTAACTGCATAAAATTTGGTGACCATAGCTTTCTGTCTTAATGGTCGCCAAATTTTATTTGGTTACTAATGGGATCTTTGAGCATAATTTGGCATGTTAGATTTTGAAAATTCCCAAACTAAGTTTTTAGAAATGGACTTTATTAATAATATAAATAAATACGTTACTAAATTGGACTTTTAATGTCCAAGTTTGGTTTTTGTTTTAATGCTATTTCTCCTCCAGATGTAGGTGATCATAACTCAAAAGATTCCTTTTCTTACTTGTGAACTGCCACAAATTATTGGAAATTGTACCCCCCACTTTTCTTTTTCTATATAAGTATTTCATATTGAAAAATGAAATTTAAATTTTTATACAATCAAAAAATATACTAGAATGCTTTTATTTTAATGGTATCTTTATTTATATTACAAATAATATCTATTTCATTGACTGTTTATATTAAAAAAATTCTTAATACAGAATCTAAAGTATTAAGCTTAGGATGCATGGAGGATGACAGAACATCCATTGGCAGAGAATAATGTAATCAGCAGGTCAAGTTTAAATTCTGGCCAGGGTTGCTGCCTTCACTTTGCACTAATGCCTTTGAAAGAAAGGCAAGATCCATCTTTTCTTCCCAATAACAATATAAAAATAATATTGATCTCTCTAGCCTTGGTGAGGATACCAGACTTAAGGGATGGACAATTCTGAATTCAGGGCTGTGGCAAAGGCAACGGGGAGCCACTATTATTTTCTTAGTAAGCCATAGCAATTCACAGATATTAAAGGGAGTGAAATTGGGGAGAGACATGACAGTCTGAATCCTGAAATAATAAGGGTAAAAAAAAACACCTTAGAAATGGATCCGTTAGTTTATATAACTTTGTTAAAAACCAAATTACAAGAGAAATTTGACATTGTTATTTTATGTACAAAGTAATTTGAAAAAGACTTTCCATGTCAGTGGTTCCCAACGTTTTTATGATCATGCCTCCACCTAAGGATCTCTAAAATCCTGATGCTCCACGTCACATATAATTCTTATTCAAAATGTGAACTCCTATTCACGTGGAAGAAGCCTAAAAGTCCATTAACTTCCTTTAAGACTGCATACATGCATATATATATATATATATTAGTAAAATTCTAAAATGATAATACTATATATATATATATATATATATATAAAATTTCACTTGATAACTAGTACGGATAATTCCGAGAAGGATATAAATCCAAAGAGAGCTCAATGTAAGAACAGCGCAATATAATAATACAGAATACTTAAAAATCCATTCGGTCAGGTTATTATATATATATATATGTGTGTGTGTGTGTAAAAACACAGACTCACAAGAAAAATTCACTTAACTCGTTCTTGAACACCCCCCCCCATCAAATTTTGGGAACCACGGGTCTATGCCATCAAAACTAAAGTCATATAAAAGTGAAAAAAGAAAAAGTCATGTAAATGGAGCCTCAGCTTAAATTAAGGGAAAAAAAAATGTAAAGAAATAGTTTGCTGAATTTATTTAAGGGGTTTCGTTGTTTCAATAAGCTAATAGTGGTAAATTTTCTTCTTGTCCTTGACATGCACATTAGCAGCAAATTTTGTCATCATTACAGAGGAAGCGATCAGCAAAAAAGAAATTCTTGGATACAAGATAAAGTTTGTCATAATCGGATTTAAGAAAAGAAAGGTCAATATGAAATATAGAAAAAAAACATGCATCAAAATACTGACCCCACTACGTCTTGAGGTCATGGCCACAACAGGTTGCCATGTGTTGGTCTGAGGATTGTAACGCTCAGCACTACTCAATTCAGTTGTGTCATCTCTACCACCAACAGCATATATCATATTATTATAGACTGCCACCCCTAAATGCTTCCGACGAGTTCCCATTGGTGACACTGGGTTCCAACGATTTGTCCGGGGATCATAGCGTTCAACTATAAAGAAAAAGACAAACCCATTATTTTTATGCAGGTATCAGGGAGCACATTTTTAATGGCCACAGTTTCTCAAAATCATCATTTCTACAGTGAATCTCAAGAGTTTGCATTTGTATATTAAAAGATGAAGTTTATCAGCAATAAGTTTTAACCTGTTGAACTGTGATACCTGATGACTTGCGGATACCAAAAATGTCTAGGGATAGTGTAACTTTCACTATTTCAGTGCAGCAGGGAAGAGTAGCAAATGGCCAGTACAAAGCTGCTCAAATGGAAAGCCTTATTCTACTTAAGATTGACCTGTGTAATTCTTTTTGTGTTGTCAGAAGGAAGATTATTCTTTTACACAAAGAAAATAGTGGCAATATTCACGTCCGACAAATGATCAGCATTTCAATCCATCTTTATATAAATAAAAGATAAAAAAAAAAGATTTAAATTTTTAGCAGACAAATTTAAATTAAATTTACTCCAAAGGGGGCACTAGGAAAGAGAGAACATTTTCAGTTGAGATTTCTCCCATTACAGGCATCATATTACCCATGATGTAGTAACACCTTAAGACATGGATGGAACAAAATAGCATAAAGAAAGGAATGACAGACATGCATTATACTCAAAGATTTTCATATACTGCTCTGTCATACAATAAATTATATACAAATTAAATACTTGTTACTAATTTGTCCCACACAGAAAAATTATAACACATGAATACAACAAGTGTGAAATGGCAAGAAGCAAGAGGGTCTTACTTGTAATATTTCCCAAAGGGGAAATAGACAGGCTGGTGGTGTCATCTGTATAGCTTGTGGTTTCCTCTGCTCCCTTAACTGACATGAGCAGTCATGTCATGACTTTTTAGCTGTCTACATAGCAACTGCTGTGGGTAGACATGTCCTACCTCTATATGTGTTAAATAGCAACAGGGGTTCAATCATTCTATCAACTGACATAACATGACCCTCACTAATTCACCTTACCCAAAGGGAGATAATCGCCCTTTCCCAAAGATACATTGTATTATGACAGTGAATTACAGATTTTAAAATTGAGGTACACAATCTTACCAGATTACTGGCCCAACAATGATTAAATGTTGGAGTGTTGTACCAAGAACCCAACAATATAGTTCAATAGGTTTAAAGTGAAATTCTGTAATAAATTTATTGCTTATAAATATTTGTAAAATGATTGAATACAGTACATGAGCAAAAGTGGTGCAGGTGGGGGGAAGAAAGTGGAGAAAAGACGATATGAGCAGAAAAGCAGTAAACCCAAATAAAAATATTTGGTACAGATTTTTTTTTTTTTTTTTTTTTTTTTTTTTTTAAGTATATCAAAATCGTACTCTTTTCTTGTGGCAATAAAAACACTGACTTTTTTCATGGTGTCGAAATCTAGGTTTATTTAAAATAAAATTCCTCTGTTCGTTTATTTTTTGCTTGCTCTTGTTAATTGAATCCAGCTTGTGGAAGAATACTGATGGTGGCAAGATTTGTTTTCTTTTCCTGTTTAACTACATATTTCAATATGCAATAACAAAAAACACATCACTTCAAAGACTTTCGACAGCAACAAAAATATAGAATACACATTTCTTGAAAAACTGTTTTAATAAAAAGATTTTATAAATTTCATATCAAATATTTCTTGCATGAAAATGACTTAAATCACTACTTACAAAGATGAACATAATTATAGATTGGTTATTAAAGTACTGAGCAGTTAAATTTAACCTTTTATCATTTTATAATGCTCATTAGAACTTAACATTATTATATTCTCATGCTCATTAGAACTTAACATTATTATATTCTCATGCTCATTAGAACTTAACATTATTATATTCTCATGCTCATTAGAACTTAACATTATTATATTCTCATGCTCATTAGAACTTAACATTATTATATTCTCATGCTCATTAGAACTTAACATTATTATATTCTCATGCTCATTAGAACTTAACATTATTATATTCTCATGCTCATTAGAACTTAACATTATTATATTCTCATGCTCATTAGAACTTAACATTATTATATTCTCATGCTCATTAGAACTTAACATTATTATATTCTCATGCTCATTAGAACTTAACATTATTATATTCTCATGCTCATTAGAACTTAACATTATTATATTCTCATGCTCATTAGAACTTAACATTATTATATTCTCATGCTCATTAGAACTTAACATTATTATATTCTCATGCTCATTAGAACTTAACATTATTATATTCTCATGCTCATTAGAACTTAACATTATTATATTCTCATGCTCATTAGAACTTAACATTATTATATTCTCATGCTCATTAGAACTTAACATTATTATATTCTCATGCTCATTAGAACTTAACATTATTATATTCTCATGCTCATTAGAACTTAACATTATTATATTCTCATGCTCATTAGAACTTAACATTATTATATTCTCATGCTCATTAGAACTTAACATTATTATATTCTCATGCTCATTAGAACTTAACATTATTATATTCTCATGCTCATTAGAACTTAACATTATTATATTCTCATGCTCATTAGAACTTAACATTATTATATTCTCATGCTCATTAGAACTTAACATTATTATATTCTCATGCTCATTAGAACTTAACATTATTATATTCTCATGCTCATTAGGAGACATAATCTCTTCAACTGAACAAGTGCACAATTCATATATCAGCTATAAAATCTATTCAAATTATAAGAGATTTCATGATTAAAAAAAACGTTTTTGTCAGCCAGATTCCAGTGATTTGAAATGTATTTAATAATTAACTGCAACATTCAACTTACAAAGCACTTCACTGTTGGGTCAGAATCAAAAACGCTGAATGTTGAAATTTAAGTTTATCATTAACATTCTGATATTGAAGATGGCTGGATGAGCAGCAGAAAACCCTTCCATACATAAAATTTTGTAACTTCTGTTAGCCTGTCCATCCAACACACCCTACGTTCACTGATTGAAACCAAATTTTGAGGGAGAAGTGCAAACAGGTAAAGGGTACAAAGTACAGTTGGTTTTACTAGGTTGCATAACTAAGTACAATAAATTTTCATTATTTTGGGTGGAAAAGTTTGTGAGAACTATAAACAAATCACAAGACCAAACTCTTTAAAAAGCTGGAATTTAGCACCAGAAAGAAATATTTATGCATGGTGAAGAGTAAGAAATCCTAAGAATTTATTATTTGGTGTGTGAGTGAGTATGAGAGAGAGATTTTTGTTTATTTGTTTGGGGTTTTATGGCATATCAACCACTATGGGTTATTTAATGCCAGATCCAGTATTTACTAAATATATCAAAAATGTATAGTTGGCAACATCATTGTTTCAAAAAATGTATAGTTGGCAACATCATTGTTTCAAAAAACGTATAGCTGGCAACATCATTGTTTCAAAAAACTGTATCCCTGGCAACATCATTGTTTCAAAAACGTTCAGCTGGCAACCGTTTCAAAAGTGTACAGCTGGCAACCGTTTCAAAAGCGTACAGCTGGCAACCGTTTCAAAAGCGTACAGCTGGCAACCGTTTCAAAAGCGTACAGCTGGCAACCGTTTCAAAAACGTACAGCTGGCAACATCATTGTTTCAAAAGCATATAGATGGCAACATCATCGTTTCAAAAGCGTATAGATGGCAACATCATCGTTTCAAAAGCGTATAGATGGCAACATCATCGTTTCCCATCACATTTTAGGGGTAAGGTGTTAGTATATTTAGTGTAGGGTTTGGGAGGGAAAGTTAATTGTAAGTTGTCGGTGTTTTGGGATGGGTTAGATGTGATGTTGCATGACATGACCAGCCGATTGATCGGATCGACGGCCTTTTGGTTGGACGTAGTTTATCGTCATACCCAGGACGCCGAGAGAGAGAGAGAGAGTATATGAGAGAGAGAGAGAGAGAGAGAGAGTATATGAGAGAGAGAGAGAGTATATGAGAGAGAGAGAGTATATGAGAGAGAGAGAGAGAGAGAGTATATGAGAGAGAGAGAGAGAGAGAGTATATGAGAGAGAGAGAGAGAGAGAGTATATGAGAGAGAGAGAGAGAGAGTATATGAGAGAGAGAGAGAGAGAGTATATGAGAGAGAGAGAGAGAGAGTATATGAGAGAGAGAGAGAGAGAGAGAGTATATGAGAGAGAGAGAGAGAGAGAGAGAGTATATGAGAGAGAGAGAGAGTATATGAGAGAGAGAGAGAGAGTATATGAGAGAGAGAGAGAGAGAGTATATGAGAGAGAGAGAGAGAGTATATGAGAGAGAGAGAGAGAGTATATGAGAGAGAGAGAGAGAGTATATGAGAGAGAGAGAGAGAGTATATGAGAGAGAGAGAGAGTATATGAGAGAGAGAGAGAGAGTATATGAGAGAGAGAGAGAGTATATGAGAGAGAGAGTATATGAGAGAGCAAGACATAAAAAAAAAATTTTAAATTTAAAGGAATAGTTTAGGGATCAAATCCCTTCCAACATAAAAAGATTTTCTTTCTTTTCTTTGAGCCAAGTCTGGTCAGAAGCAAATTATAAAAGATATAATACACTGAAGAAATTTCTGTAAAATCTTTTTTTGAAGGCCAAAAATATCTCACCTGTATTCAAAGGAGAAGTGCCATCACTTCCCCCGACTGCATAGAGATAGCCACCAAGTACTGCAACACCCACACCTAATCGTCTTGTACTCATTGAGGCTACTTTGGTCCATTTATTGATTTGAGGATCGTATCTGAAGAATGTTAAGATCAAAGAGGAAAAAAAGGAAAAGAACAATGAAATTTAAAAAAGAAACACAAAAATGGTAAAAGAAAAATTTCCCGATGATAAATAAAAGAAAAGAGAGAGAAAGGAACCAGAAAGAAATCAAAAAAAGTCAGGCAAAGAAAGAATAAATACCTTTCAACAAAATTCAAGCAAGAAACTCCATCTTGACCACCAACTGCATACATGTGTCCATCCAGAACTGCTACACCAACACTTGTCCGACAGGAACTGGTTGGAGCAACATCACTGCTCCATTGATTTGTTTGAGGATCATATCTGTTCAGAGAAAAATTAAAAGATAGAAGACAAATCACAAATAGGTGGGGGGATAAAAAAAAACAAAAAAAAACATGTAGAAAATTCCTGTGTATTTGATTACAAATTTAGGGATTATTCTATAATCTTGCAAAATATGATATACTGCATTTTCTTGAATAAGCACCCAGTGAAATTATTTAGGGAGCTAGTGTACCAGTGCCATAAAAAATGATGGCAATTTTTAAAAAGTTTTAATAGAGAGATTAAATGAAAAAAAAAAAAAAAAGGTCTTGAAACAATGTACTGAGATTCAATAAAGCAGAGATAAAGAATTCACAACTAAAATGGAGGCCAACGAACCATTTAATTAATCTGTTCCTTTTATATTGTTTAGATGTTCAATGGTATCTAGAATACACCAATTAATCCTGGTATTATATAAAATTACTTTTTGCTCAATATTTTTTCAAGTTAGAAATTTTATGTATTTAATATAATCATGAAATGGAAATATCTCTTGCAAGAAAAAGATTGGCAACTGAATGACAAAGATGGTGACAACAAAGCCTATTTCAGGACCAAGTTGAAACAAGACTTAATAGACAAATATATCTGGATGCCTCACATGAAAGGCTTGAACAAATAAGACTGCAATCTAAGAAATTCAGGAGTAAAAGAACTGATTAATTAGATTGCTCATTTTGTTCAGGAACTAATTTTGTTTAAATGCAGATAAGTATTTTGGTTGTATAGATGCTTAAAACAACTAAGGTAAGTAATCACTCATAAATTTACTAGCAAGTTGATTTACCTCCCTTCCAATAACAGACAGGACAGGAAATATATAAATAAATACACATTGATAATTGTTATATAATTTGATTGATTGCTTTCTTTGTTTAATGGCATATCAACTCTTTATGGGTCATTTAATGCCAAAATTTAATTTTTGGGGCCATGTGGATAAAACTGTTTGTTGAAGTAATCCAAAAAGTGACTTGACCTAAGGAGTTGTGAGTTCAATTACCTGGCCACAGCAGAGGGAAGAAAAACTTGGAGTTGAATTACTAAAAGGAATAAACTGAAACCAAGATATCCAAAAACAGTATGGCATGTGGAATTAGAACAATCTAATACAGTGGACTAAATAAAGGGCTAAGCATTATGAATATGGCAATAAAAAGGAGGACAACTGTCCAAATGATGTAAATAGTTAGAATACCTCATCTCAAAAATATAGACTAAGTAATAGTCATGTTGGCATGGTAAATGTCTGTACCTTCCTTTTCAGGCAACCCTCATAATTTTTCTTTTTGCAGTACTGAACCAGTACTGGGAATTATTATAATGCTAATGTATATTTCCTTACAACTGTGTGTGTGTGTGTGTGTGTGTGTGTGTGAGCGAGAGCGAGAGAGAGAGAGTGAGAGCGAGAGCGAGAGAGTGAGAGAGAGCGTGAGAGCGAGAGAGAGAGAGTGAGAGCGAGTGAGAGAGAGTGAGAGAGAGAGAACGAGCGAGAGAACGAGAGAACGAGCGAGAGAACGAGAGAACGAGCGAGAGAACGAGAGAACGAGAGAACGAGCGAGAGAACGAGAGCGAGAGCGAGAGAGAGAGCGAGAGAGAGAACGAGAGCGAGAGAGAGAACGAGAGAGAGAACGAGAACGAGAGAGAGAGAGAACGAGAGAGAGAGAGAACGAGAGAGAGAGAGAGAACGAGAGAGAGAGAGAGAACGAGAGAGAGAGAGAGAACGAGAGAGAGAGAGAGAACGAGAGAGAGAGAGAACGAGAGAGAGAGAGAACGAGAGAGAGAGAGAACGAGAGAGAGAGTACGAGTACGAGAGAGAGAGAGAGCGAGTACGAGAGAGAGAGAGAGCGAGTACGAGAGAGAGAGAGAGCGAGTACGAGAGAGAGAGAGAGCGAGTACGAGAGAGAGAGAGAGCGAGTACGAGAGAGAGCGAGTACGAGAGAGAGAGAGAGCGAGTACGAGAGAGAGAGAGAGCGAGTACGAGAGAGAGAGAGAGCGAGTACGAGAGAGAGCGAGTACGAGAGAGAGCGAGTACGAGAGAGAGCGAGAACGAGAGAGAGCGAGAACGAGAGAGAGCGAGAACGAGAGAGAGCGAGAACGAGAGAGAGCGAGAACGAGAGAGAGCGAGAACGAGAGAGAGCGAGAACGAGAGAGAGCGAGAACGAGAGAGAGCGAGAACGAGAGAGAGCGAGAACGAGAGAGAGCGAGAACGAGAGAGAGCGAGAACGAGAGAGAGCGAGAACGAGAGAGAGCGAGAACGAGAGAGAGCGAGAACGAGAGAGAGCGAGAACGAGAGAGAGCGAGAACGAGAGAGAGCGAGAACGAGAGAGAGCGAGAACGAGAGAGAGCGAGAACGAGAGAGAGCGAGAACGAGAGAGAGCGAGAACGAGAGAGAGCGAGAACGAGAACGAGAGAGAGCGAGAACGAGAGAGAGCGAGAACGAGAGAGAGAGCGAGAACGAGAGAGAGAGCGAGAGAGAGAGAGAGCGAGAGAGAGAGAGAGAGAGAGCGAGAACGAGAGAGAGAGAGAGCGAGAACGAGAGAGAGAGAGAGCGAGAACGAGAGAGAGAGAGAGAACGAGAACGAGAGAGAGAGAGAGAACGAGAACGAGAGAGAGAGAGAGAACGAGAGAGAGAGAGAGAACGAGAACGAGAGAGAGAGAGAGAGAACGAGAACGAGAGAGAGAGAGAGAGAACGAGAACGAGAGAGAGAGAGAGAGAACGAGAACGAGAGAGAGAGAGAGAACGAGAACGAGAGAGAGAGAGAGAACGAGAACGAGAGAGAGAGAGAGAACGAGAACGAGAGAGAGAGAGAGAACGAGAACGAGAGAGAGAGAGAGAACGAGAGAGAGAGAGAGAACGAGAACGAGAGAGAGAGAACAAGAACGAGAGAGAGAGAACAAGAACGAGAGAACGAGAGAGAGAGAACGAGAACGAGAACGAGAGAACGAGAGAGAGAGAACGAGAGAGAGAGAGAGAGAGAGAGAGAGAGAGAGAGAGAGAACGAGAACCAAAAACAAAGAAAAAAGTATAGAGATAGTTCCCAGACAAAAAAAATAAAAACGTTGATGAGAGCAACTCAAACCCATCTCGGATTTGAGCCCCTCTGTCTGTGACCAGAGTCGCTTAAGAAAAATAATTAGATTCTGAATACATGTTCAGATTAAATCTTTCCTGTCTTTTGAAATGTTTCACACTACCAAAATAGTCCTATGATCTGATGAATAAATGAAAATCTTAAAATGTTCAGCTAATGGGCCAGAAAGATGTCCTACAATATTGCAATCTAACAATTTCATCTCTGGTTAGTTTACTAAGTGTGGTATTATATCGTCATTGTGACGCATGACATTTTCTGTGGACACAATTTGGATATTTTATTTTTTTTTATCCTTCAGTTTTTCTTAACATCTGCCTGTCATTTTTTTTGCTTATTCAAGGAACTTGTATTTCCCCATTTCTTCTAGTTTTAGCCTGAATGCTGACATTTGCATTTCATTTCATCCAGAAGCCTAATTTTTTGTTTTTCAACAGGGAATAAAAGAATTGACTCTGATGTGCTTAAATCATCGGCCATAATTACATTTCTTTATGTAACATTTTAATACGTTTTCAGTCTGTCTGCACAAACATAACATTAGTTTCTGGCCAAATTGATAAAAGAGATATTTTTAGTGAGAAACAAAATGTATGTTCTTGTTGCCAGAAGCATGACTATTTGCAGTTTCAGGTCACAGAATTGTGATTCCACTAAAAAGATTAAAAAAAAAAAAATCAAGTAAAAAAGAAGGTAGTAGAAATCCATAATATATATGTGTGTGTGTGTGAGAAATAGAAGTGGGGGTAGTGAATATTTTTTTTTGATGAAATTTTCAACCTACCCCTAACTGAGCTTAAGACCATTCTATTTATGAAGTTTGCACCTTCTGACTTTTTAAATGATTCCCCTTTATTGCATACTACAGAAAATGACTACATTATAAAGAACCCTCTGTAATAAGTATCTAAGAGTACATACACAGCATTAAAAAAAAAAAATCATTAACAATTAAAATTTCAGTTTCTTTTAACCCGTTAGCATATATACAGGTGTTGGACAAAATAATTGGAACAGTTGCAAATTCCATGCCAATATTTCAAAGACCTATTATATTAAGAACTTTAACAAAAATTTCGTAATTGCAGTTTATATCTATTGTAAATACGTTTATTTATCTAATTTACTGGCTTTGTCTTACTTATTTTTAGAATTTAGTAAAATTTAAGCTAAATGCGTGACCTCTCAGAGTTCGAAAAAGGGCAAATTGTTGGAGCTCGCATGGCAGGAGCCTCGATCACTAAGGTTGCTGAACTGTTGGGTTTTTCAAGTGCTACCATATCAAGAACTATGATGCAATTCGAGAAACAGCAAAACCTCTAGCAACCGTAGCAATTTGGGTCAGACTTGGAAAACTTACTGACAGGGACTGACGTGCATTGAAACGCAATGAGGCAAAAAATCATCGGGCAAATGTGGCCAAAGTGACTGTTGAGTTGAGTAATCATCTGAATAGTCCAGTTTCTAAAACTGTTCGCTGTGAGCTCCATATCATGGAAGAGCCGCTGTGAGGAAACCTCTTCTCTCCACTCGCAACATTCAGAAGAGGTTGAAGTGGTGCAGAGCTCACAATGCCTGGTCTGCAGACCAATGGAAGCAAGTCCTATTCTCAAACAAGTCCATTTTTTCTCTTTTCCCAACTTCAGGGCGGGTTTATGTGTGGAGGTAGCCCCAAAGAAGCTTACAACCCTGACTGCCTTCTTCCAACAGTGAAGCATGGAGGTGGATCAGTGATAGTTTGGGCCGCCATATCATGGAAATACCTCGGTCCAATAGTTGCCCTGCATGGTAGAATCAACAGCAAAGATTACCTGAACATTTTGGGAGATCATGTTCATCCAATGGCCAAGACTTTATTCTCTGATGGTGACCATCTTCCAAGACGATAATGCTCCGATACATACTGCTCGAGTGGTTAAGAATTGGTATGAAGAGCATTAAAGTGAGCTAGAACACAGAGTGGCGTCCCCAATCTCCAGATATCAATATTATTGAACATTTGTGGTGCATTTTGGAGCGACAAGTTAGGAGGCGCTATCCTCCACCGTCGTGTCTTAAAGAGCTGGAGCAGGTGTTAATGGAAGAATGGCTGAAAATTCCTCTGGATGGAGTCAGGAAGATGTATGATTCCATTTCTAGACGTATTAAAGCTGTCTGTGAGGCTAAAGGAGGACCAACTTCATATTAAATGAATTTTCTTTGAATTTAACAAGTGTTTTAATTATTTTGTCCAACTCCTGTGTATATATATATATATATATATATATAAGTGAACATAGAAGTCAACACTTAGCGGCAACAGTTGGTTTCAGGTTAGATGCAATTGTCAGGCCACGATTGCGTCTAGCATGAAACCAACTGTTGTCTCTAAGAGTTGACTTCTATGTTCATTTTTATATTTACACATGCTCTCTCTCTCTGATATTGAACACTTTATCCCATAATTATAGCACACCTTAAAACTATATTTCTTCATATATATATATATATATATATATATATATAACCCCCATACATTCACATGTTTCTGTTGCCAAAGTTTCATAAAAAAAAAAAATGCCAAAGACAAATAATTGACTTGCATGGCAATGAATGTGTATATCCATTAGGTTCCAAAAATGCTGGCAAATTGACATCATTTGTTCACTCAAGATCTGAAACAGAGGTGCCAATATTATTATCCTTATCTGAATCAGTCAATTCATATCAGAAATATCAATATCAAATTCATCTTGCATATCTTCTAGATTTTTTCACTTTTCCCCTTCAAGACTCTAGAATAATCTGGGCTGTATATCGCCAAATGATCACTCTGGATCACTAGACGCCATTTTGTTGTGATGCTCGATTTCTTGTCAAAGAAAGATGAAAACATAAAACTTATATTTTCTACATTAATCGAACAAAGAGATAATAGATGTAGCACATGGTCATAATGTCTTGTTTGCATGACTTCCTGTGTTATTTGTGATGTCATTATATATAATGGCAGAGAATACATGGGAAGGGTTACAGCAGGTTGAACATTCAGAGCCAATATTTACGAGACAAGTTTCGGCATGTTCAATGCTAATAAACTTGAAATGAATGCTCAAAATATTTTAAATAAAGTTAAATAGATAAGTTAAAAATAACACAAAATTTTAAAAATACAAATCAAATTTAAACTATTTACATTTCCAACTTTTAATGGGGGATCCTGCCCCATCCATAAAAACTGCAATTATAATAGGCTTTCAATTGTAAAGACATTTCATGTAGACAGGAAGACGCTCACCTTTCGATGCTGTTTAAATAAGACTGGCCATCATGTCCACCAACTGCATAGAGCAGGTCATTTAAAACTGCAACGCCAACTCCACAACGTCTTTTGCTCATTGGGGCAACCATTCGCCATTCACTCGTTTGGGGGTCGTATCGCTCAACACTAGAGATTGCATCACCACTGCACCAACCACCAACTGGAAAGAGGGGGAAAAGGAAAAAAAAATTCAAATTTAAAGATTTTCATAATTTGATTTTTCTTTGATATTAAAAATAAACTTAAAAGGCAAAATTACGTCTTTACAATGGATTTTATAACTCTTCTTTCAAGTATTTGTTAATAAATATTCAAAGACCACGGTGGTAAAAAAAAAAAAAAAACAAACAAAAAAAAAACAAGGATAAACAGTCACCAGTTGCATATCAGTATTTGCATCAGTGTACCGATAAAAATGGATTGAATTCTGAAAACTTGCAAAGAAAAATAAATCCTGAAACATTTTTTTTTCATTCCACAATTCAAGAATAAATCCTGATATGAAGGGAATGATAATATTAGCTGCTTGATAATGGTAATGATAATAGCAGCCATTTCTTTATAAGGAAACATCTGGCATTCATTGACTGAGCAGCCAGTGCTGTTTTCGGTTGAAATTTATAAAATTGTTCTTTTCAAATAATTTTTCTGGAAAACCAGTTTCTCAAGTCCAGTAGCTGTAATCACTCTTTCCGGTATTGTTGGGGGGGGGGTCCTTACTTACCTTTTATTTGATTGTTGATTTGTTTTTTCAGTATATCAACCTTTGGGGTTTAATTTAAAGCTGGAACTGGATTTTTATTCAGGAATATTTCAAAACATTTCAAGTGATTGTGAGGTTCTAAAATTTTCAAAATATCACAAGATATATAGTTGAAAAGTATTTTAAAAACACAAGTTGTCTGGTTCAACATGCATGCCCTATTTCCCATACAAGTTGGAAGTATCGGATGCCTCGAGGCAGTGTAATGGTTAGCAAGCTTGTCTCACTAGAACAATTAAAACTGAGCAGTGAGTTTGATGCTCACAGGGGGCTCCATACTTTCGGCCTTGTGCCACATCTAAGCTACGATTGGAAAAAATCACTATAAGTTGAAGTATTTTTTCTTCAGATATCCTGTTATTTGGCCAGTAGGTTCATTTTTGAAAAGCATGTTAAGGTTTTCAGCTTGGTAATAGTTGCTACGTATTTTTTGTACTTCTTAGTCTATCAAGATATGTTAGACTGTAAGGAATTGGTTGCAGTGAATACACTGAGGTGTAGTTACTGCCTTGAGTGTGTGTCTGTGTGTGTCCAATTCTTATTCTGTTGAGCTCTGTCTCGTCTGCAATCAGTTCCTTTCTTATTGTTGGCTAATGTTCATATAGGTTATTGTTTGGAAAGGTCTCCCAAATTGCTTGCTATTTTCTCTTTATGTGTTGCGCAATTTTGTGTTCATAATATATAGGAGTTTGATGTTGGTTATTTCCATTTTCGTTGCGTCTTTTGCCAGAGTGTCGGCTTCACAATTTCCTTTAGTGCCCGTATGGCTAGGAATCCAAGCCAATATTATTGTTTTGTGCTTTATTAAATGATAAGCTTCTAGGATTTCTTTAATATAGGGATGATTTGTGTTATTTTCTTTAATTGCTGTTAAACTAGATAGGGAGTCTGAGAAGATTATAAATTTCCTATCTTTTCTAATTTTCTATCATTTTAAGTGCCATTTTTATGCCTTGTAGTTCAGCTGTATAAATGGATGCATTATTTGGTAGCCTGGTTTCTTTATGAATTTGCCTGTTTGTGGCTGCTGAACCTATTCTACCTAGGATTTTTGATCCATCTGTGTAGAATGGTCTATAGTCGTAATATTTGTCTCTTAATTCTTCCTATATGCTTTTGTTGATTGTATCTTTTTTTTTTGTCAATGTTAGGTCTATGTGAGATTTGGAATTGTCTATAGAGGTACCTTATTTATTGTGACTGGTGTTAAATTATCAAGATCTTTATTTGTTCTACTGCTTCTTTGATTCAAAGACCAAATGAAGGGATGACTGTTGGTTAATTTCTATAGAACTGGTATATTGAGGTTCATACATTTTTTGGTATGCTGGGTTATTTGGTTTAGATTGTAGTTTTAGTGCATATTGGGGGGATAATTTTTCCCATGTCAGAGATAACGGTGGTTCATTGACTTCTATATAGAGACTTTGCATAGGGGAAGTCCGGAAGGCTCCGAGATTTAATCTCAGGCCTTGATTACGTATAGTTTGTAGCTTTTCAAGATAGGACTTACGTGCGGCACTGTAAATAATGTATCCATGGTCTAGTTTTGATTTGATATGCGACCTATATATTCTGAGCATTACTTTTTGGTCAGCACCCCAATCTAGTTTTCATATTACCTTTAGAAGCTTCAAACACCTTTTGGCATTTTTGCTTAAGGTAGTCAATGTGTGCTTTGAAGTTAAGTTTGCTATCTAGTATGATTCCTAGATACTTTATTTGTTGGGCTATGGAAATTGTGTGTCCATTCAATTTTAATTCTGGATCGAGGTGATAGGCTCATTTTTTGCAGAAATGCATACAAACAGTTTTTGTTTTGGAGAAACGGAATCCATTTTCATTTGTCCATCTATCTTGTTAAAACATGTTTGTAGATATCTTTCAAGAGAAGGTATGTTTGGTGATTAGTATGATATTAAGAAATCCTCTACATATAGACATTTTTCAATTCCAGTATTAATGGTTTTAATAATACTATTTATTTTTAGAATAAATAGTATGACTGATAAAATACTCCTTTGAGATACTCCTGCCTTCTGTTCATATGTGTCTAATGTTGTGTTACCATTTTGTACTCTAAATGTTCGGTTTGACAGGAAATTTTGGATGAATATAGCTATTCTTCCTTTTATTCCCATCTGGTACATGTCTTTTAATATACTATATTTCCATGTAGTGTCATAGGCTTTTTCAAAGCTAAAGAATATTGACACCACATGGTGACCTTGAACCAGGCCATCACAAATAAAAGGTTCTAGCCATACAAGTTGATCACTGGTTCCTTGGTTTTTCCAGAGTCCACTTTGGTAACTAGAGAAGATACTGTTTCTTTCCAAATACCACATTAGTTGAGAATTTACTTTTCTCCATTGTTAGTGCAATGGGTCGGTAGTTTGTTGGGTTGGAATGGTCTTTGCTGGGTTTAAGAATTAGAGTGATTGTAGACTCAAGCCATAATTCTAGAAATTTGTCTGAACGTATATCATTGAGGATTTTGAGTAGTATTAAAAGACATTCTTCTAGCAGGTGTTTTAAAAATTGGTAATGGATTACATCTGGACCAGTTGCAGAGTTTTTACTTTTGCTTATGGAGTCTAAGTTCTGTCATAGTAAAGAGAATATTGTATTCTTTATTGTTTGAAGTGAACATGAGTTTTTCTTGTTCCATCATATTTTTGAAATTTGGGGGTGTAATGATTTGTTGAGGAACTTCTTTGAAATTTTGTTGCTATTAGGTTAGTTATTTCTTTTTTTTTTTTTCAGTACATTTCTCTCCATTTTTTTTTTGGTTAAATGGACTGTTGCAGTTTGTGATGTATTTCCATTAAATTTTCCTTATTATTTCCCATGATTTATTTATTGGGGTTTTGTTGTTTAATTTGGAGATGTCGTTTTTCCAAGTTTCTCTTTTGGATTTTTTTTATTATATAGCATGCTTTTGCTTGTCTGTAGTTTTATAAGTTGATTGTGGTTGGGTTGTCTAAGAATATCTTTAGCATTTTTTCCTGGTTTTAACTGTTTCACAGCATTCTGCTGTTAACCATGGTTTTGATTTGGTATGTGGTTTAAAGGAACATCTAGGTGTTGCTTGTCTTGCTACTTGTGTTAGTATGTTTGTAAAAGAGACTAATGGTTCTGGTTCATTGAGAATTTCCATGTTGATTTGGGATGAGCAGAGTTCATTGAATTTTAGCCAGTTAGCTTTGTATAGTTGTCATTTTGGATTCCTTTCTTCTGGCATTGGCTTGCTTATATTTAGGAAACTAGGTGAATGGTCACTACCACATTGGTCATCAAGAACTTTCCATTGAAAATCTATAAAAATTGATGGGGGGGCATATGGTTAGGTCAGTGGCGGATGTTGATCTGGTACCTGGGTGTAGGTATGTCTACATTTGGTTATTAAGGATACATAAATCAGATGATTCTAGTAGAGATTCTATAATTTTACCAGTTTGACTGGGGTTCCTACAGCCCCACATTCTGCTGTGTACATTAAAATCTCCCATTAGTAGAAATGGAGCAGGAAGTTGGCCAATTAGTTTTAGTTAGTCTTGTGTTTTAGAGGAATATAAATTAAACATATAGTTGTTGTTCAATGAATTGAAGCTTTTATTGCAATGGTCTGTAGATTTGTGTTTAATTGTAGTTTTTCATGGGGTATTGATTTTTTAACCAATATTGAAGTACCCCAACCTTGCATGTTCTCTAATGTTGATACATTAATTTTGTGGTAAGTTTCATATCTTTTAAAGGAGATCTTATCGGTATCTTTAAGAAAGGTCTCCTGTAAGCAAACTATATTTAGATTGTAATCTGTAAGGAGTTGTTTGATTTCCTCATAGTTTGGTTTAACACCTCTTCAGTTCCATTGTATTATGCTTGCATTCTGTTTATCCATTTGAGTGGTAATTATTTTTATTTTAGAGAGTGCATCTTAAGGATAACTATGTTTTTGGTTATCAATTTCCATATATTCTATGTTTTATATACAGTTTGTTTACCTTGTTTGTGAACTTGTCCTTCGCCAAGTATTTGTATGTTCTTGATCATTTAGGTTCTTTTCATTTTGGTTTGTTTTTTTCTGATTATCTTTGTGGATTGTTGTCCTGCTTATTTGCTTTTAATTCTATTTCTTCTGTAATTTGGAGTTCAATTTTGTTTATTATTGATGTTTGATTTTTGTTCTGTCAGTTTTCTGTTTGTGTAATTTTCCATTTGAAACATTTTGAGTGTTTTGCAGTTGAGAAGTTGTTGTTAGTGAATTTTATGTTGGATTTCCATTGCTTGTGGTTGTTTTTGCTTCAACTGTAAAGTTTGATGCTGGGTTTCCCTTGGATGGTGTCTTTAGTTTTTTTCTTCTGGCTTTTTTCCAGTTGGCTGAGGTTGCTGTGATTTGTTTTCATTTTGGCTATTGAATACTATCTTGAGACCAATTAAGAGAGATTTTAGTTCATCTAATAGTGTCTTCAAGTCATTGATCCAATTTGGTGCTTCAATTAAGGGATTTAGCCTGTTTTCATTGATAGTTTTATTTATTCTTTGGGCTATATTGGCATAGCTATCATTTTTGGTGTAGATTATCACCTCTTTCTGAGTTTCTGAAAAGGGGATGTTTTTTTTGCTATTTAATTTTAATTATTTCTTTTTCTCATTTAAAAATGTTGCAGTTCTTTGAGAGGGCATGGTTTTCAGAGAAATTTGAGCACCTGGTCTCATCTAGATAGATCTCCTCTATATGGTTTGGGTCCCTTGTACCGCATTTTTCACATATTAGTTTATTCATGCAATCTGGTACCTAAAGCGTTAGAGGGGGTTTGGAATATATTGTTCAACCTTTGTTACTTCATATCAATTCTTTATGGTTTCTGGTAGTTGAGGAGCATTGAATGTTAGAATGTAAAATATTTGTATTTATTTTTTTCCACGTTTTTCTTTGTTATAATCCTTCTAGCACCAGTGTCACCTCGCTTCTTTAATTCTGATTTTATTTCCTCCATGGTGCACAGGTAGAGTTCACTATTTTTTATTACTCCCTTTGAGAAATTTAAGGTTTTGTGGGGGTATGTTTTGATATTAATATCTTGGAATTTTTTTTTTTTTCTTTTTTATTTGTAATAAAGTGTTTGCATATTTATTCTTATTGATCTCCACCAGCAATGTTCTGTCTCAGTTTTTGATATTTTTCGGTGTAATATTTTTAGAGAGGACTTTTGGGATCAGGAATGGTGACATTCCAGTTAATGGTTCATTACTAGTTGCCTCCAAGACAATAAATTGTGGAAAGTTATCATATTCGGTCTGAATCTGAGTTTGCATGGGGTCTCTTGGATGATAGTTTTAAAGATGGATAGTTTTAAAGATGGATTCATCATCTACGCTCCCTACCCACCTTGGAGCCTGATATTGGAACATAGCCAGGGGGAAACCCATTCACCTTGCAATGACGGGGCTACATAAATAATATACTCATTTTGGAAGGGGTTCTCAAGTACCTGTTTCCATTTACAGATTGTTTTGGGTTTTGCAGCTATGTTGATTCCTTATCTTCCAAATTGATTGACTTTCAGCCACTGATTTCCATCATTGGGAGTCGGTATTAGTGACATTGGTGGAAGGCTGGGGAGGGTGTAAGCTGTTAGTTATAGATTTCGTGTAGGTCATATATGACGGAGCTTGGCGTGACCAACTGATTGATTGAATCAGGCCACTCCGACCACCCATCTAGTCCATGGCGAAAGTGGACTGTTGCAGCTTTTTAGTTCCATAGTCATAAGCTGCTCAGTCACCAGGATTCCGTCCTCAGACATCATAGGTCACCACCCACAGCAAACATGTGGCTCCTTTGAAGGACTGTTACTCCTTTCAGAGGTACATTCGGCTTATTCTACGGTCCCCAACTGACAGGATGGAACCTTTTAAGTTTTGAATATATATGCATTTAGGAACAAATAAAATTAACTGTTCAACTTATCTGTGAGTTTTGCAGAGACAGTATCCACTCCTTTCAATTTCAAATTATGTCATCCTATAATGTCTTTATTAAAGAGCAAAATAATGTAAAAAATTAATGTCTCTAGTGAAAATGAAGCAATGTCTCAAGAAAAATGTGATTTCTGTAAATAATTTCAACTTGACTATCAAGCCCACAAGGAGCTGATAGTATCTCCACAAAACTCAAAGTAGAAACAGGTAAATTGAATATTTAATTTTATTTGTTGCTAAGTGGACATTTATTTTATTTCTTAAATCATTTCACCCCAAGCAAATGATAATACCACTAGGACGCAGGAATTTACAGGGAGTGAAAAAGAATGAGAAGATGTTAGTGGGGATGATAGAGGAAAAGACAAAAAAGATGATGATTCATGTTTCATTTAAATTTTTGAAGAATACAGTTATCAGGGAAGCTAGCAGGAGTACTCCGAGTCAAGAGCACTATCTCATCTGCTGTAGATGTCAATACTTCAAATTGATTTAAGAGAGGAGGGACTTTGCTATTGTTCAGCATGCTCTTGCAGAGCTGCCAGTAATCTCTGAAACCAAATATGCGAGAGGCTACATGGTGTCTCATTCTATCAGCAAATAGTGACACTGCTTCTTTGAGGATATGCTTGCTCTCATTACAAGCAATGACAAAGAAACGTCTGCTACAATTGGACCTGTCACTTTGGTATAGCTGGAAAAAGTGATTCTTGTGGGCTATAGCAGCTGAGCAGACAGGTGAGAATTAAGATGATGATTGGCACTTCACTTAGTATTTCCCTGCTGGAACAAAATCTTTGATGCTGATTTTCACTCTAGAAGAGACTTCAGTGGAACATTTATGAACAGTATGATTAAAAATATTATTCCAAGGGGTATCACAAAGGAAGTCACGAAATGAGTCTCAATCAGTGCGTTGATAACAGATAAATCTCCAATAGCCACATCAAGAATGTGAAATGGTTAACTTATGTCATATATCAAATGCCCTTAACAGAAAGAAAAGAAAAAAACAAAAGGATGAGAAGGCTTACCAGCAAATAATACTTCCCCACAGCGAATAGGCTTGCGTGGCCGTGTGCGAGGGCCCTGCATGAGTGGACGCTCCTGAGGTAAAAGCAGATAATTTTTGGCTTCATCCAACAAATCCCGACATGACTCATCACTTTTGATAAGGAGATCAGAGCCAACAGTTCCTACCAAAAATTTTGGACTCATAAGTGGTAGACGTACATGCTGTAAAACCTACAAATTAAAAATAGTATTTAAATTTTTAGAATAAGAGATATTGTGAAGGATAGTTAAAATTGAAAGCAGAGAAGCAAAAAGAGGAGAAGCAGAGAGGGGAAAAAAAAAAAGTGAATAAAAAAAATTAGAGCAAGAAAAAAGGGTAACAAAAGATGAACAAAGTGTGAGAGCCAGATAAAAAGTTTAATAGTTTTAACTTAAGTTAGTGTGAAGTTTTATCTTTGAATGTGTTTGCTATTAAAAAATGTTTGTTATAAGGACTCCATTTTTTTTTTTTTGTTAACCCATTCTATCTAAGGAAATCTTGTTAGTATTAAAAAGAAATGCTGCTACATAAATTTACTGCATTTAATCAAAATAATAAAGAATTAAAATGAATGATGACATGGACATGTGAACTCAGTGTGGTTGTGAAAATACCTGTCTGCTTGTTTCAAAGCTCACAGATGGCATGATGCCAGACCAGAATGCCAACAGACAAAGCATGACATCATACATTTGAATTAGTTTCAACAGGTTATAAATTAGAAAATTAGCAAAGTGCAATAGCAGGAGGAAAAAAAGAAGTTACTTTTGTTTGTTGTTTTGCAACAAATGTCATGGTTGGTTTGTTGAGAAAAAAACTACTATAGACAAATTATCTAATGGCTAGAGTAAACCTATTAAGAATTTAAGCACCGTCAACTGTTTATCATCTGCGGAAAGACAAGCACAATTTCATGTTAATTTAGTGCAGGAGAAAGAATGAGAACCAAAGTAGAAGACAGAACCAAGAATTCTTTACAATGGCTAAAAATTGCTTTCATTTTATACTCTGGAGATGGGTAAGGTTTCTGCCAAGATAGAACAAGCACAGGCTAAAGAATGATTGTAACCCTGCTTTTATGTGACAAGGTGGAGAATGGCGGGAAAGAATAGTGTGCTTTTTAATTTCCAAGCACAAACAAATAAATGGAAGATTTTTAAATTGCAGAAACATTGTTCTATATTAACCCATTGAACTTTTAGTACAGATTTATCAGCATATTTATCTAGTCAACATAAAAATGAAAATAAAATGAGGTTATTAATACCAGCAACTATATGCTGCTCTTCATTACACGTCTTGTTCTAAAATAGTGAAATTTACCTAAAATGTCTAGGGATAGTGAAGTAGTTAGGTCTCAAAGATCATCAAGTTAAATACCATATATTTCTGCATATAAGGCGACCGTTAAATCTAAAAAAAAAATTACCCTCCAAAATGGGGGGGGTCGTCTAATACAACAGTTACAAAAAGCTAACCTTAAATCCTGTGGTGTATCGACAAGAGTAGACAGGCTAGTATGCTTGTGCCATGGATTATAGTAGGCTGCCTTGGTATGGTAACTACTGATGTAAATAATTCTAATTGAAACAGTTTGCATTATAATGCTGTACTACAGTTGTAAACGTAATACTTTTTATTCTTGACTTCACATTAAAATACAATATTAAAGAGACGATTACAAAACAATTTGCAAAAATTTCTTTTGAGCAACACAAACAAATAATGTAAAGGAAACTTTCGTTTTTGATTTGTAGACCTATGAGTGCATTCACGCCAATCATTATATCTCATAGTAGCATTAACATTTAGGATAACATACAATTAATATTTCTAATTAAAATTCATTATTATTGAACTGTTAAAAAAAAAAACATTTAGTATAACAGTCAAACATTTTTCAATAACATACATTATTTATGTATTATTATTTTTGTGTTGTTAAGCAAAAAAACGTATTTCTCATTACAGAATAAAAAAAAACATAAGACACCCACATACATAATTAAAATCCTTCAAAATTACGATGATCATCACCATCAGATGCAAAGAGCTCATCATTGTCTTTTGCAGTTTCGTTATATGGGTCCCAGTCGATCATCTTATAGTTCAGATCTATCTATAAAAAGCAGTATGTGTTTGTGTGTGTAACGAATGCACAGTCGCTTAGAGAAGAGCAGATCTATTCTAAAGAAGCACCAAGAAGTATAGCAAATCCTTTTTCAAGTAATGTCTAAATTTGACTAAAGTCAATAGTCAGCACTAAATTTAGTACTTCTGATTAACGGAAGAATATAAATACTAAACCAAGTGTCTATAAATTGACCATAAAGATTGGAGGTTTTTTGTTTCAATACCATGCTGTTTATATAATCTATGGGTAGGATTTATTTAATTAGCCATTCCCAAAATGGACAGAAAAAAAAGAGGGGAGGGGGTTAGAGTGTTAACAAAACAAAGAGAGCATTTTCATTTAACAAACACAAAATGCTTTACAAAGAATGAAATTAACCTTGTTAAATATGAAAATTGTCACAAGAAGGACGCCCAGTGATGTATCTTTCCAGGAAGTTAACGCCAGCCAAGAAGAACTATTCAAACATTGAAAAGGAAGCGTTGGTTATAGTATGGAGCATGACAAGAGCAAGAGAATTTTTGTTAGGAAAAAAGTTTTTGCTCAGGTCAGATCATAAAACCCTATAATTCATATTCCATCCCAGAAAGAAATTGCCGAAGGTCACATCCCCAAGGATACTAAGATGGCCAATGAAATTGATGGCCTTTGACTATGAAATAGAATATGTGAAAGGAAACACGATCCCCACACGTAGATGTACTATCACGACTACAGTTTGAGGAGGGACAGCACAAGAAAAATGAGAAAGTAGAAGATGGAATTTTACATTGGGTAGAGACCGATGTATTGCCCATTAATAGACTTGTGATGGAGTGTCTACAAGATCCGTTATTAAATAGGATCATAGAGAGAATAAGGAACAACAAGTGGAGTAATTGTTCTAAAGCAGAAAGATTGTACAAAGAAATCAGACATAAATTGACAATAGAGAATGGCGTAGTCTGTAATGGAGAGCTGGTGGTACCACCAGAAAGTTGTAGAAGGCAGATAATTAAAAGTGTGCATGATGATGTGCATTGCGGAATAGCCGCTACACGTCTAAAATTGGAAGCCTGGTGGCCGGGTTACAATTGTGCCATGGAGACATACATAAAAAAATGCCCTAAATGTGCAAAGATAAAAATTTTTTTGCCAGAACAAGACACCATGGACCAGGCACATGTGAATGGTACAGGATTGTGTCCGATATTGCTGGATGCATTTTCAGCATGGCCTGAAGTCTTTAGGGTTCAGGATAGAAAATCAGAAACTATACAACAAATTTTACATATAGTCTTTACCAGGAATGGTGTACCAAGGATGTTGGTAACAGATAATGCCCCAGAGTTTTGCGATGAAAACTTGTGTTCTTGGTTAAGAAACATTGGGTGCATACCGTATAAAACCCCTCCTTATCATCCACAATCAAATGGAATAGCGGAGCGAATGGTAGAAACCATAAAAATGGGTTTAAAAGTCTTCTCCCCACAGCATGAGAGAATCAAAAATTTTCTACCAAGATTGTTATTAAGTTATCGGACAATACCACATGCTGAAAGATTACAAAGTCCATCTGCGTTAATGGGAAGACAAATTATAGCACCATTAACAATGTCATACTCAACAAATGAGAAGGTATGGTACAAGAGAAACAGGGAAGAGGGGCCAGAAAAAGTAAGGTTTGTAATGCAAAAGGGACAGAATACAGCGTTGGTTTCCAAGAATGTTAGAGGTCTTTTGGTGCATGCCAACCAACGAAGATTGTGCTCAGACTATGAAGACTCAGAGACTGAAGATATTGAGGAGTCTAATGAGTATAGAGAAGAACAAGATGATTGTTCAGAAGAAACAATGAGTGCTCAAGAGTTTTCTGAGGAGTCAGAAAATGAAACTGTGAATATTGAAGAAAGAAGTAGGTCGAGATCTCCTATAATGAGAAATCCTCTTGAAACCAGTGAAAGGGGAAGGGTATGTAGGAGAAGTAATAGGTCAACTCAAGGAGTTAATGGTAAATGGTTCCGGGAGGTGTAGTGGGATTGGTTAGGTTAATACTAATTAACATAACCATACCACTATATATTAGGCAGAATGCTAGATAGAGCAGTTAGTTTATGACTACTACTACAATTGTGCATGTAGGAACTTCACGACAAAACAAAAGAAACAACTGCAAAGACATTAGTAGTTCAAATTATCTGATACAAATTATCTCTCCTATCGTGGGCAACAGAATAAGAACAGTCTCCACCATATAGATTTAATAAAGGATTTAGTTTAAAATTTCTAAAAGGTTTCCAAGTACAACAGACATCTGAAAAAGGTAGGTGAGTACAACAACAGAAACAATGTTACTATAACAACCAAGTTAAGCATATGAATTTACATAGATCAGTATATAATTAGAAAAGCTGTTTACTCACAGTTGGAAGGTGTTGCCGTCTCTCCTGAATGTTGTAGCGTACCCATGCCATGACAGCATTATACACCTGTTCTTCACTGCGTACGTTGAGTTCATCACTTGAGATGATGTCGACTAGTTGATTTACGGGAAGTAACAAAAACTCTTCACTCTCCATAACCTAGAGTAAAAATTAAGTAAATAAACTCAGCATTGTATTGAAATGATCCAGCCATTTAATAATAATGATAATAAAAAGTTAGCCTACCTAGGACAATGGCAATTTAATTGCTTCAAAGTATTGCCCTTGGGATCTTTCAGACTTATCTCAACATTCATTCCACATTAAGAGAAAGCCACAATGGGCTTACGCAATAAAGTCAGTGGACATTTGTGGTTCTTGAGCCCCCAAATGATTTTCAGCCCAATTATGGAACTGTATTCATGTTATTTGTACTTAAGAGGAAAATTAAAACAAAACTTTCACATTTCTAATTAAAAAAACAGGAGTTTAGGTTTAGAAACTTTGGTCTGCAGTGAAAAATAAAATTCCTCAAAATTTTACATTTGATCCATTTAGACTTCTTTTGAGAGGATTTTCAGTGCCAAAAATGAATTTAATAAAAAAAAAAAAAAAAAAAAAAAAAAAAATCAAGCTCCGGATCATGATTTTCTAATAAATGCAAGAAAAATCATATTGAAAACTGATATTTGGTGCCCAGTACATGGTACCACAAGCATGTAATGATCAATTTAATTTCTGAAAGGAACTGAGTACATTTGAAACATCTTCCAGGGAACAATTTTCTTTGAGTTTGCAGAGCAGACTTAAATGGTTTTAATATTTAAAACAAACCAAATCTCATTCTTTCAGTCAATCATTAATTCCTCTTGATTACAGCCTTTATGTGGCCAACATTTCAATGGTTTCCAGGTCAAGTCTGAAGTGTTGGTCGAAAGATTTTATCTGGATTTCACTTACTAAACCATTCCAGGAAAAAAAAAAAAAAACATTGTTCAAATAATTTCAACAGCTGAATGCCCAAGTTTCAAGCAAACCTGGTTTTATTTTCAGTTTTATCCAGGTTTTAGTCATGAATCATCAGGAATCCTATTAATCATTCAAAAAAAATTTTGTGGATGAATGCCCAAGTTTCCAGAAAATCCTGATACATATTCACGCTGTATTTACTGTCCCCCCCACTCGGACGTGATGTGACACAAGGTCTATTTTTAGGTGGGGACCAGAGAGTGTACGCCCAAGACAGGAACAAAAAAAATTCCCCTCAGCCCCTGCAACCGTCAGTTGTGCTGGCCCTGGTGCGATCACCGATTCCTCCCTTTGGTGCAATGGGAGGGCACGGCCCCAGGCAGCTGTTCCCCAGGGCTGGGCACCTCCTCAGTATTATTTTCCTCAGTTGCCCCTCTGTCCTTTAACAGAGAAGCCCCTGAGCGCACTCTGTCCAATTCACAGTGAATGCAGCAATCAGAGAATACACACGCTCACTCAATAGCATTTCAATACCAATTGGTAATGGTAATTAAGATCAGTTTCCTTATTTGGTATTCATTGACTGCACAGTCAGTGCTGCTGTTGGTTGAAATTTATAAACTCTTTCCATTAAAACAATTTTGCAAGAAAATAAGTTTCACGAGTCCAGTAACAGTCATTGCTCTTTCTAGTATTAATGGGGGCTTTCTTCCTAAACTTTTGTTTGAAGCAGTGTTGACCATCAACATCTTGATTATGTTTTTATTTTCTCAAGTTACATGTACTATCAGGATTCAGTTGTTGCTTATAGTGATGCAGTTTCTGTTATTTGGTTACAGTTCTTTGTGATTCTGTAATGCCAGGCCACAAGGTTTGAAGGATTGTCCCCATGAAGTCCTACAGGCTTTATTTGCACAAAGCCACCTAACCCAATGGGAAAGCACATTTTCATACATGCACTATGAGGTACCCTCTGATTGGTTGTTAAGTTACATCAAAGCTGCACAAACAATTTTTGATATATTCAAAATGGCCAGACACTTTCGAGCAGACCCTATACATACACATTTGTATAAATAAAAAGTAAAACAAAAAAAAGATTAGAAAAAGTAAACATACCTCTTGAAAATTGTGTTGGGTAAATTTGTCAGCAATTCTCAGGAGGTCCCGACAAGCATGGGTGTCAGCAAAGGCACGAATTCCAAGACAATTGGAAGGGTCCAACTGGCGTTTCAAAAACTCACAGCACACCTCCTGAATTTCAGCCAGTTGCAGCAGACAGGCAGCAGGAAGCAGTGTCTGCACATTGCTTTCTTCAACTGTAATGTTTGCTGTGTAACAAAAGTCTATCAGAAGCTCCATGGCATTTTCATCAATGTCCCTGATTGTCACTTCTGTCTGCCGGCTCTCAGCCAATTCTCCAGTGAACATTGCATGGAAATAAGGGCTACACGCTGACAAGATAACACGGTGAGCAAAGATCTTTCGCTGCCCAACTATAAGCACCACGTCACACAGTTCTCTGAGCTTGCGGAGAACATTAATGGCCTCCAGAGTGTGTCTGGGGTGCTTGTCAGAAGTGTATGCCAGGCGAGCTGGTGATGGAGGCCGTTCCATGGTTTCAGTTTTCCGGGGCGGGGTCTTGCGTCAACTGAAAAAGAAAACAAATAATTACCACTTTATTTGCGATACTCATAAAAAGGTATTTGAAACTTTTCAACTTGTATATCCTATCCAGTATTCAATTCAGAAATATCAATGTTTTGCCAAATAGATAGCAAATGTGTTATTAGTTAAGAAATCCTTGAACCTTAAAACGAACAAAACAAAAAAAAAAATACATTTTGATCCAACATTATCTTCATTACTATAAAGATTATTTTAGTGAATATATGTTTGAGTAGATATCCCCATTTTTGTTTAAAAAAAAGAAAAAAAAGAAAAACAGTGGAATTAATGTCCACTGTCTTAGATATAAAAAGTTTTTAAAAGAAAAAAAATAATAAATAAATGGTATTTTCTGTAAGCATTATTTTCTTTTTTTCAGTCTTGAAGAAAAAGATAATAAAATGTCTACACTAAAATAGTGTTTAACATGCATTGTTTAAATTACTTTTATATTCAAAAATTTAGTTAGCTAACAGACATCAAGATATTCCAATAAGTGATGTATCTTTAAAAAAATAAAATAAATAATAGTTTAATTGGGTCTTGGTTTGCTATGGAGGTCTATATGGCCAAATAGTAAAACATGCCTGGCTACAAAGTGGTTTCTCAAGAGAATGCAGGTTTGATCTTTGTATAGAGTCATATTTTCTTTGATATGACTTTTTATATATTTTTTTTTTTTAAGCTTTTCATCCCAAGCAAGGCTGGAAGCCACTAGCATGCAAGGGGTTACAGAAGATTTGGAGCGAGAGCAGATAGGAGTGATAGAGGAAAGGATGTGGAGAAGGATAGTGGATAGATCAAGGCAAGGGGTTACAGAAGATTTGGAGCGAGAGCAGATAGGAGTGAAAGAGGAAAGGCTGTGGAAAAGGATAGTGGATAGATCAAGGCAACTGGAGATGTCAATTGATGTTACATTTGAATAGTTGGAGATTATAGTTGTCAGGGAAACAGGAATAAGGAAGGGAGTTCCACAGGCGAGAGGTGAAGCTATTGGAGTAGAAGAGACGTCTACATTTAACAGTTTCAACAGTGAAAGGGTGGGAGCGGGATGCCAGCCTCGTAGGACGCTTGAATTCATGAAGCCTGGGAACCAGCGAAAGCAGCTCATCAAAGCAATTACCGTGGAAGTATTTGTAAAAAAGACAGAGCGAGGTGACGACGCATCTGTGAGAGAGCGACTGCAGACGAGATTACAGATCAGGGCCAATTACGTTGCATACCCGTTTCTGGATCTTATCAAGAACCCCCGAGGCAAACAGAAGGGGCTCCAGACCAAATATGGCAGCAATACTCCATGCAAGGGAGTATTGCTGCCATATATGGTCGATATATGGTTGATTTGTAGATTTGAAGGATCGATTCCAGGGAGAAAAATTTCCTGGCCGGCAGAGGGAGCCAACTTTCCTTGTGGTGGATGAAGCAATTGACTCAATGTATTTGCTCTATCTCAGGTCAGCGGACAGCGTGAGACCGAGCAGCTGCAGAGAGGAGCTCTCGAGAAGTTGGGCTTCAGACATTCTAATGGGAAGCAGGGAAGGATCCCTGTGGTGATTAATACAGAGCAGTTTTGTTTTTGAGGCATTAACCAGCCAACTCCTGCCCCAGTTCACAACCAATTGGAAGTCCTTTTCGAGACGAACTGCCAGGTTAAATTTGTCAGTGACACTAGATTTGTTTTTGAGGCAGGAGTAAATTGTGGTGTCATCCGTGTAGATGCCAACTTGGGAATCTATGGCGTCAGGAAGAGCGTTTATGAATATAAGGAACAGAGTAGGGCCTAGGATGGAGCCTTGAGGAACACCTGCGTTTGTGGGAAGCCAGTCAACATTAATTTTAAAGTTGGGGAAAAAGATCTGGAATATTTACTGAAACATATATACCCACTAAAATAACATTTAGTAACAAAAAAAATATCTGATTAAAAGTAAGTTCAGTAATTGCCTAAATTAGTGTGTGTGTGTGTGTGTGTATATATATATATATATATATCAAATAAAAGCAATGATGAGTCAATTTAATCCTGTTAAATCTATTATAATTGCCAAACTACAATTTTAGAGTGGGATCAAGTTTCAAATGTAAAAAGGTCAGATTTCTGGTTAAAATAAAACAGGAAAACATAAAAAGTGATAGACAAGAGCTTAAGGGTGAGAAAACAAGTATGAGGGGGTGATGAAAAGTTGGCCTAATCAAGAAAGGGTTAAAAAATGAATCCAATGTTTGGTCATTTTGATCAGATTTTAGAAACTGGGTTGGGCCAAGAACTTTTCAGCACCACCTCATTAATGTATGGCTGACCTTTCATACCCAAGTATGAATATCTGCTCAGGTGGTTAGCTAATCCCTATTGCAGATGTCAGCTCAGGTACCTTTATGTTTGTTCAATATCCACACAGCCAACCTGAGTTTTATACTGTAACTATACTAAATAGACCATAGTCTCTGGGAGAGAAATTGACCCTGGTGAGATTTGAACCCGAGACGCATAGTGGGAATAACATTTAGCCATGTGCCCTCACTTTACAACTGTTTCTCTTCCAATGAGCTGAGCTGGTCACTAAGTGAGAAGTTGAACCTAACTGCTAGTTCAGGCATCCTACATGTGTAATGGATTTGTATCAACCAGCTTCAGATAGCATTAATTTCACTGTTGCACCATTACTAAATGTTTATACAGTAGTGTACTGAATAATAAATGTAATTAACAAAATTCAAAAAAATCTACTGTAAATTTTTATTTTTCACTTTATTTCAATTCATTTTGAAGAAAGAGAAAACACTATCAAAATTTTTAAGCAATACTGACTGATTGGATTGTTATTTTATAAGATCTTATAACAGAATGCAAATCCAGGGGTTGTTAAACAGGCAGAACTAACTGGCTGCTATATGTTAATGATGAACACTAATCAACAATTGTATTATTCCAATCTTTAAAGTCAGGAGTGGTTGCCTGCGGGGGAAAAGTCAGCATTTGAATAGCAGTAACATGCTGATGACACAAACTAAATAAATGAGTTTCCTTCTGTGGATTTTGTTGCAAGTCCAAAATCTGTGACATCAGAAAATATCAAACCTTGAAGCTAACAGCATTTCTTCTACCACTAAACTAGGTGTGCAAATAGTGGAGCAACAATAAACCCTAAGGTATTCATCAACTGTCAGTGTAAAGAAATCTATATTCTCTTCATTCTCATTGACTGGAAACTGTATACAAGTTGGATCAATGAAATATTCTTAAAATATCTCAGATTAGCTACAATTATCAATCAAACAAGTATTTGAGATAAAATAGGTTTGTAACAACAGAAATGACTGGAGGCCATATAATTGGGTTCATCAATATTTAAAAACAGGTCGAACAAGAAACAAGGACTGCCTTAGTTCAACCATTATATTAAATTGTAAAAATTTTCATATCTTATAATTCATGAAAAATCAAAGCTCAAAACATTGAAACTAATAGTATTATTTAAAAATTTTTTTTTTTTTAATCAATTCACCCCAAGCAAGGTTGATAATGCCACTAAGACACAAAGAGCTACTGGGAATGAAAGAGAAAACTTTAGAAGGAATGAGAAACACAATCCTAAACAAGGCACAAGGGATAAACCTTTACTCGTGTCAAAATGGCTGGGAGAAGTATGGGTAATTAAAATGCCTAGTAACTTTTTTTCTGCTCAATATATAAGACATTTTCACAAAGTGTCTTTGGAGTAATTTTGTTTATTTTAGTGAGACATTCATTATTTCCAGATATTGCTGAGTCTTATTTACAGGGTGCGATGGGTAAAGTGTCGCCATTTTATATATTTTTTTTTACTTTCGCACATGCATGTTGTTTTTGATTTTGTTGACTGCTCAGTATAGTAGAGATAGGCACCATCTGAGAGAAAAAGAGTATCATGACAATTCACTCCACCAGAAATTTGGAAATGGTATGCTGTACTGCTTGGCATTCACACCGGAAGCCCTAATATGAATGTCAGAGTGTTTGGGTGTTAATTTGTGGACAGTGCAGAGGATTTGGAAAGCGTTGGGTGATATAATCCAGCCAACATCATGGTGTTCAGAGTGATCACTAATGGCAACATTATGCCTCCATTCATCTTCTCACAGGGCCTCAGATTCAACATGGAAGCCTATATCAAATGCCTTGAGGAGGTAGTGCTGCCCTGGATCAAGAGGGTGGCTGCTGGTGACTGTGTCTGGTAATAGGACTCTGCACTATGCCACACAAGCAGGAGAATCCAGTCATGGCAGTCAGACAATTTCTGCAACCACATCACCCCTTACATCTGGCCACCTAACTCCCCAGACTGCAACCTCCTTGATTATTATGTGTGGGGTGCAGTTGAGCGAAAGACCAACAAAACTCCTTATAACACTGAAGATGAACTGAAGGCAAGGATTATGGCAGCATTCACCAACTTAAATAAGGAGATAGTCTAGAAGAGTTGCAGGAGATTCTGAAATTGTCTGGAGGATGTGGTTAAAGCCAATGGCAATTCTATTGAATAAAATTACTGTTTAGTATTTCAAGATATTTGTGTATAATTTTATTAAATATCTGTTAAAATGAGATGTCAGTGTTATTTTCATTTTTGCGTAATTTAGATGACAATCCATCGCACCCTGTATATTTTAGTATAGTGATAAGCATCTTCTCACCAGATTTATTCAGCCTATACAAGGAAGCAATTCTAAGCGAACTAGAAAACCTATCAGGATTTATTATTGGCAGACAGTGTTAATTACTTAAGATATGCAGATGACACAGTGTTGATAGCAGACAAAAAGGAAATTGCAGGAAATCTTAGACAAGATATTAATGGAAAGCAAGAAGAAAGGACTAATCATCAACTGTAAGAAGACAATGTATGATTATTAGCAAGAGAGCCCAACATGTAAGCTACAAATTGGGGGCATCAAAATCAAGCAATACAGATATTTAATTCTGGTAAGTGTTATGACAGATGATGGAAAATATGACACCAAAATCTGAAGGTATATTGGAATAGTGAAATACATCTTCCAAAAATGTTAACAGGAAAGTTTCATGGGAAACAAAGAAAATAGTACTGAACTGCTACATAATATTCATCTTTCTATATGCAGGGCAATTTCCTCACGGATGAAGAGGTGAATTGGAGCAACAGTGATATGGTTCTCCAGAAGGATGCTGAGAATGCCATGGAGTGAACATGTAAGCAACAAAGAAGTTTTAAGGAAAATGGGGACAAAAAGAACTTGTACTTAAACAGAGAACACTGAAATTTTAGGGACACATGAGGAGAGAGGGCTTAGAGAATTTGACACAAGACAAACTGAAGGCAGAATTGATTAATTTTCTAGTTTAATCACTTGCAGGTTATTTAAAGCCAGAAAGTATTTTTAGATTGTAAGGATTTTTTTTGAGATAATAGTTTAGGTATACAAGTCTTACTAATTAACCCATATCTGGGGGATGAGAAGAGGTAGATTCATACCTTTCCCAAAGGTATTTGCATATAAGCAAATATAACAAACCCAACTGGAATTGGAACTTGGCTCTCCAATTAGCAATTATAAGCTGTTATACATTACACCACTCATACATCCAATTGTACAGCACCTGGTATTCCAACGTGGTCGCTCATCGAGGTAATGACCAGGCTTGCATTGCTTAACTTTGGCGATTATATAGGAACCACTGTTTCAATATATGGCCATAAGCCTTTAAGGCAAGAGGAGCAGAAGGGAAAACTTGAGTATCAGATTTAACAGGCTTATGCAAATGGATGGCAGAACAGCGAGTGGGTGTGAGATAGTAAATGGACAAATATTGCTTAGAGCTATATAGGATAGGAAGTTGTGGATGGGTATAATCATCCATGCCCTATGGGGACATTACATATCAGAGAAGATATATGATATGGTGACATGCATTACTTAAAATACATGTTCTTAATTGCTTAGATTGTTTGTGGGTAACACAAATAAAAAAAATAAAAAAAGACTTCATATCTATATCTAAAGAATATCTCCGATTCCATTATCTACAGGGTGTCCATAAAGTCTCTTTACAATTTAAAAAATATATTACAAAGGCCGTAGTTATCAAAGTTTTTAATCACATTGCATTTGCGTATTTCAGGTACCCTGTTGATGAAAGGGGTACAGTTAAATGAACCCCCTAACATTTCCAGACCAGTGGATTGGAAGGAATGGCCCAATTCTCTGTCCATCTCATTCACTTGATATCATTCCCCTGAACTTCTTTCTATGGGGTTATGTTAAAAATATTGTGTATCAAACAAAGATATAGGACATCACTGATTTAAAGCAAAACATCACTGATGCCATTGCCACCATTGATGAGGCTATTCTACAGCCAACATGGCAAGAAATCGAACACTGTCTTGATGCGCTTTGTGCAACCAATGGTGCCCATATAGAGGTGGATTAAATTAGTTACCAAAAAAAAAAAAAAAAAAAAAAAAAATGCCAATATCTACTCCTTATTTTGTAACAATTTCCACATATTTATCTGTTCATTTGCTTTTGTAATATTCTTTTTAAATTGTAAAAAGACTTTATGGACACCTTGTATATCGTCGTTCGTACTGTTCAGTTGTACCTTTTGTTTCAGGTGTTATAAAGGTTGATACAAGTAAAGAGATTCTAACAATTTTGAGGCAGTATTTTAAACAGGGCCTGAAAGCCACTGAAACTCATTGCAGAATTTGACAAGTGGAAGAAAATGAAACAATATCTGACCATATTTTAAAGCTGATAACTTTTCTTTGAAATAAAGCTCAGGAATGATAGACAATCAGTTGTTGATTGTCATACTTTAAAATGCAAAAGAAAGGAAAATCTGACCACACCAGCATATGGAATATTTAAGGTCAGGACCATAAAAAAAAATAACATATAGGGAGTAAGTAGCTTTGTATTTTTGTTTGTAATTTTTACAACTGTACTGGAGTTGATTAAAAAATGAAAATATTTTTGATACACTTGAGTAAATTTAAAACCCCTCTTATCTAGAGTTTCTCATTGGCATTAATTAGAGATGAGACTGACAACATCAGTATAAGTTATTAAAAAAGGTTTTTTTTTCTCAAAGATATCATTAAGAGTAAAATGGGCAATTTAAAACAAACAATTCTCTTGGAAACAGATTACAGGGTAGCAAAATTTCCTATGAAAGTTAATATCACATTAAAATTTTCAGAATATACTTAAATATATTAGGTGAGTTTCAATTTACAATAGCTGATCTTATTAACACACTCACTGCAGTGTTATAGCATTGTTGCCTGGCTGTGCTGGCCCATTTGGGGAAAAATAGGAAATTGCTATTTACTGGAAATAAATGATTATAAAGATACTGAGGGACTTCTCATAGGTACTGGTATTTTGATTGAATATTCTGCAGTACAGACTAAGCTAACCAACATCCACAACACTCAAAAATATATCAGTAAGTAGCTTGTAATGTATGCTATTATGGGTCGACACTGGTTTGAAAATATGTGCGCGCACACACACACACATCAAGAGCAGGCAATGTTAGTTTTGTAAATATGTGTAAATACGTCTACAGCAGCAGTAGTGTTAAGAATATTTCTAATTTATTTTATGAGTGTCAGGTTCATTAAACAAAGTGCAATATATTTTTTTTTTATTTATAACTAAATTTGAAAGATAAACTATAGAAACATTTAACTCAGTATCTCATATACCTGAATAAATTATTACTTTATATATTAATATGTGGTCCTTGACATTCTATAACCTTCATCAGTCTTTCAGCCATTGATTTTGTTACCTTTTTTATTCATTTGACTTTAACATTACTTACAACAGATTTTATTGCTTCCCAGAGATAATCTTTGTTTTATTTCATATTGCCTGGACTGTTATCCTGATCTTTATTGCCATATTCATGATGTTTCTGATGTTGTATGTTCCTGCCTTCTTCAGATGACATATGTTGGAATTTTGAACCAAACCCTTTATTTAGTCCACAGGTGTAGATCGTTCTAATTCCACATGCCATGCCTTATTTGGATATCTCAGTGTCAGTTAATTCCCTTTAGTAACTCAACTCTCCAAGTTTTTGTTCTATCTGCTGTGGCCAGGTACTGAACTCAAAATTCTTTGGGTCAAGTGACTTTTTGGATTACTTTAACCAACGCTTTTATACACTGGGCCAACAATCTACCCCTGTACTAAATAAATGGTGTGGTTCAAAATTCCAACGTATATCATCTGAAGAAGGCCAATGACCAAATGTTGTGAATATGGCAATAAAAATGTGGACAACAGTTTGAACAATGTAAATAGTGTAAATAGTTACAATACCTCATCTCAGAATTATAGACATACCTTCATTTGAATATTGTTTTCCATTCTCTCATATATTTTTAATGATGAATCACTTTTCTATTGGATTAAAATCTGGGGAGCCATTCCATTAATTTGGTGTCTCTGAAATTTTCTTTTTGACAGAATGGGCTTTGCATAGCATAAAAGAGCATTGTTTTGCATAAATATACTATTTAACATCTTTTTTTTCTCAAAATATTACAGAACTTCTCTGCATTTATCTTGATAAGTGAAAGGGCTTATTTTACTGCCCACAAAACCCACCTAAAATATGATATCATTTCCCCACTATTGTCTAAGATATGTTGATTATTTTTTTTTTTAAATCATTTCTCCAAGACGTAAGGAGTTACTGAGTATTAGAGAATATGAGAAAAATAGACTATTAAGGAGAGAGAACAATAAAAGAGCAAGAAGACAGAAGCTAACAACTGACATTGCATTTAAATTTTTGAAGATCAAATTTGACAGGGAAGTAAGAAGCCAGAAGTGCAATAGAAGAAACTTTTAGCATAGAACTTACGGTTGCATCTCTCGCCATTTCAACTGTAAAATGATGAGACTTTGCTGCCAATCTAGGACTGTGCTTAAATTCATAAAGACTAGGTACCATAAAGGAAAGTTCATCAAAACTTTCCATGAAAGCCATTCCCTCATCCAGTCAACAGGTCTAACCTATGTAGCTCTACATTCATCTCTAAAAATTACTGATGAAAATTCAGTTTCCATGAAATTCCTTGCCCAGCCTGTTTTCTCTTTATGACATTATAGTTTGCTTGATTTTATATGTTCCTAATAAGGAGTATTTTCTTCTCTCTTTATATTTGCAAAAAATTTTTTTAATAGATTTTTGCTGGTCAACCCACATTTATTGCTAATTACCCACCTTTTATCCCCCCCGCCCAATCGTTTTTACCACGGTCTGAAAAGCTAGTTTATTTTCATGTTCTTACCTTACCAATGTGTTCAATTACTTTTCTAATTGTTCTATATAAATGTTTGCAGTTTCCAATCTTATGTTCCTATCACTCAATGACTTTAAACATCTTGTTCCTAATTCAAGGTTATCTTTTTCTTACAACCCACAGCAATGTGTGACAGAGAGAGAGAGAGAGAGTCTGGGAAACACACACACGTATATTTCTTTTTTTTTATAGTGAAATTGGAGTAGATTTGAATAGCGAAATTAAATCAGAGCATTTTGTTTACTGATGGAGAAATCTGATCTAGGGCAGAAGTTGTACCCATTGAATCTGGGTCATCAGAAGACAATGGAAATGGTCAAAATAATTTTTATCGATTAAAAATTGAAAGAGCTGAGTAAGCTAGAAGGAACTTTAGAATTCACATGATTTTGGTTGAAGCAGCCAGAACCCCGTGATAATCACGTGCAAAGTAGTAGGGCCGAGGGTCAGTTATAACCAGCTGGGTTTATCTATATAAACGTGTAGTTATGCTGAAAAAGGCAGACTAGAGAAAATTCTTGAAGAGAGAATTGGCCCGGGCAAGCGTTGGGAGGAGGAATGCCACTATAACTAAGCCCCGCACAGAAATCTTTATCCCTCCACCGCAAGAGTCATATCGTTCTGTGACAATTTAACAAGTTAATCACAAACACTGTCTAGAATCCAGTGTATGAGTTCTTACGTTAAATACTTTTCTTTTCTGTAACCCATTTGTTTTCTCTATTCTTTTCTGCTATATAAAAGACATTAACAATTCAACCATTGAATAGTTGTTTGTCCGGCTTTCTGCAGATATTGATTTTTTTTTGCTGCATTCTAAATTTCTTAGTGCAGACTCCCCAGCCATGTCTACATCTTCAGTCGACCGTGAATGGACGGACATCACTTCTGCTTTCTGGATCAAACAAATCACAACGTGGGCAGGAAGCAGGATTAAACCAGCGGACCGGTCGAATAATCTACAGATGCACAGGGGACCTAAGGCTACTCCCTTAAGTTCGGTTAGGACCGAGTAGACGCCGCAACCCAGAGAGTAAGATGCCCGAGGTCGAGGGGCTGGAGCGAAAGTGCTAGAAATGTTTATACATCTGAAATTTTGAAAAATGAAATATCCATAAATAAACTATTATATTTATTTACAATTTGATAAACAACCTTGAATTTACATAAAATCTCACACCACTATAGAGGCACATATATAGCCATGTTTTTTTGTTGAGGAGGGCCATAATTAATCTCATACATTGCAAGATAGGTCCAGCCTGGCAGAGGACCTCTGTCAATGATTTGAGGCAAAATTTTACTAAGCCAGAAGCTCTTTCTGATGCCCAACGCAGACACTCATGATATTCAAAGTACACTGAGTGTTTTTATCAAAAAACCATCTCTCTGAGAGTAACCATTCAAGGCTTGTGACATCCTCTGAGCCGTGTGTGTGTGTAAAAACTTTAAATGTCATTTTTAGTAGATACTCAGTTTATTTATTAAACAGTATAATTATTTATTTTCGTCTGCTGGCCTGAATATTTGAGAAGAAAAATATGCACTCTGAATATTTCTTCAGAGTGTCTACTCAAATATGAGTATCCACTAAATATAAGGTTTAAAGTGATAAAAAATCTGTCAGGGTTTTTTGGGTTTTTTGTCCTGTGGGGGTGTCATGCCACCCTCCTCACCAACAGAAAAGCTAGTCAATGCCAACCACCTGTCCATGCAGCAGCTTGTACTGGGTCACATGTGACAAGTAGCAGGCCTAAGCCTGACCTGAAAAATGATAATCAAAGTTATTGCTAATATTTCTAATAAAAACAGAAAATCTGAAATTCATCAATACATTTATCCTGAATTTTTTTACAAACATCAGTTTTATTGTGAAAACACCAACTCGTGTCATAAAACATGAAAAAAGATATGCAACATGCAAAAAAAAGAACATCAAAATTAGAACATGTTTAACAAGGCCCGTTCACATGAATATTAATTTGCTTCTGTTCGATGGCCAATCAGATAACCTGTACGTTAATAGAACAGGATTAAGTAGTTGAAAAAGACAGCAATAATATAAAATAACCAAGCAACTAAGCTGTTTATATTGATTTATAAGTTTCATTTATTTCTTAACACATCCACAAGTATAGTAAGGAGAAAAACTACTTTTTTTTTAATTATTTCACCTTCAAGCAAGGTGATAATAACACCAAGATGCAAGAGGCTATTGAAAGTGAAAGAGAATGAGAAGATTTCAGGAGAAAGTAGTGGAAAACCTAATCCTGAATTGGAAACTAGGGATAAACCTCTACTCCTGTTAAAAAAACAGGGAAGGGTGTGAACCAGATGATAGGTGAACCTATCCACTCCTGTTGGAGAGAGGGAAGAGAAAAAAAAATAAAGTAAAAAAAAAAATACATAAATAGTAAATTAAATTCCAGAGTTTAGATGTTAGAAGTATAGAATTGAAGTATATTTTAGAAGGAACTGGAAACAACAATCCTAAACAAGAAACAAGGGATAAACCTCTACTCCTGTTCAAAAGACAGGAAAGGTGTGCACGAACCAGGTGATAACCTCAATTTTATAGTTTTCCTACATTTTAGAAAATGGACTGATTTTTTTTATGGCTTAACTCTATGGGTTATTTAAAGCCAAAATATATTTTGAATTGTAAGAATAATTTACTTTATTTTTATGAGTGAATATTGTGTTATTTTTTCTTGTAGATAATTATTTTTCCAGGTACAAGCCCAATTTAACCCATAGTTGGGGATAAAGATGGATTCATACCTTTCCCAAGGTGATTTGCACTAAAGTGAATGTAACTCAACTGAAATTTGAAATCTACTCTTTGATTTCTCATTCTGAGCTGCTATTCATTACACCACCCACACGTCTATATTTTAGGAAAAGCTCAAGATTCTCCCATGAGCACCATACATCATGTTCGTGGACTTAAAAAAAAAAAAAAAGGAAAAAAAAAAAAAAAAAATTGCCAGTATTTTAATCCAAAAAAGAATCTGCAATGCTATTGGACCTGACATCTTAACTTCAGTCACTTTCTCACCATTGTAAAATAGCTTCCATATACCTTTTCTAAAAATATTTCCATGGTAATTGTTCTGATGAACTTCTCTCTAAGGTACGTAGACTATGAATTTAAACAGAGCACTAGATTGGCAGAAAAGTCATCAATTTACAGTTGAAATGGCTAGATGTATCAGAGTTCTATATTAAAAGTTTCTCAAACTTCTCACTTGTGTAACTGACTTTTTTGCTTCCCAGTCAACTGGTGTGTCAAAAAAAACAAAAAAAACAATCGAAACGGTCATTTTTAACTTTTTTTAGTGAAATGTAAACGAACTGATTTTTCAGTTTTAAAATTCCTGCTAAAATAAGATATACATTTCTGAAAGGTTACTTTTGTAAAATTAGCAAATTTAAAGTTAAATTAATCTGTTCTGAAACAAAAATCACTTATAGCATAAAATTTTATAGACAAACATTTTTTGACCTTGGGGTCTTGTTATTTTCATGTCCACATCGATAATTTGATGACTGAATGTGTTGACAGGTTTAGTACGGTGCACCATAATTGACATAACGTTTTTTTCTTTCTTAGAAAGATTTAAAATACGATAAAAATTTCTTACATTATTGAGTTACTTCTATCTCTTTCATTATTTAATAGTCAAGATAATGATAATTAATTTATTAATTATTAATATTAAATTATTATATTTTTTAATTTAATAACTGCGATAATAACTAATAAAATTATTATTATATTAATAATTAAAATATCTCACTGAGTTATTGTCTAAATTGATATTTTTAATTTAATAACTGAGAGTGAGACAAGACCTTTACATGTCAAGGGGCTTTGCCCAAGGAGGAGACAAGCTTTGAAACATGTGACCTTTTAACCATAATGTCATTTATGAGATATCATACAAACAAAAAAAATATAACATTTTGACGCACAAGAAAAAATCTTTTTAATTATTGTAAAAAGTTTTGGTAGCATTATTTGTATTAAGCTTTTAATTTTCGCTTAGTAAATATAGTCTTCACTTTAAAATTTAATAACCGACCCCATGCGCTGCATGAAAAAATTTTAAAACATTTTTTAAAATTAAAGAAAAAAATTAAAAGAAAAATGCAAACAATTCTTGTAAAAAATTCTTTGTTCATCGAAAAAAAATTTTTTCTTCAGATAATAATGTCCTTAATGTATATTATTTATAAAAGCAAATAACAGCCTATCTAATTTCATAATTAGATATTTTATTTTACGCTTTGGAGCAGATATTATTATTTTTTTTTTTTTTTTTTTTTTAAAGTTGGCATTAGTTGGGAAAAAAAAAAATTGATTATTTAACTTCTCCAAGGAGTCCTGCTTATAAAAATAAAAAGTTTGCACACTTTGAAATTCTATAAAATTTCATGAACAGTTGTTAAAAAAAAAAAAAAAAAAAAAAAATTATTTTTACTAAGATTTTCTAAAAATAAATTTTCAAAAATAAATTCATTCATTTTATCAGACAATTATTTGATTTTTGCAATAATTTCAAAATTAATAGGTTTTACCCCCAAAACTGCTACACTAAAAATGGCGATAACCACAAGCCGTACAGTTTTAACCAAAAAAAAAGAAAAAAAAAAGAAAAAAAAAAGAGATTTTTGACCCAAATTTAAAACGTGTTAGAAAGAAGAAAAATTTTTAAAAAATACTTTGTTCTTTCCTCTTAATAATAACAATTATTTTAATGATGAAACTTTGTTTTTATTAAGTTTCGGACCTGTTTTATCATTATGCTATACTGATTTTTTAGCGAATTGTTGGAGGTACCTAATTTAGAAGGAACTGGAAACCCAATCCAAAACAGAAAAAGGATAAACCTGTACTCCTGTTCAAAAGGCCAGAAAGGAGTGTGAAGTGGATGATATGAATAAAAAATTGTTTTCATATTTATTTCTTTATAAATTGTATTAGTATTGCATTAGTTTTAATACAATTGTATTAAGTTTTAGAAAGTTGTAAATATAAAGTTATTGTTTTAAATATACAATCTAATAAATAGAATTTAATATTTTTGTTGTAAATTCTCAAGAACAAAACAATTAAAATTCACTAATCCTCATATGTTTAGGTTTCATTACATTTCTAATCATCGCATTTTAAAACAATAAACTGCCAAAACGTGAAGGAAGTTAATAGCAGCGTCAAGGGAAAAAATGTCCTTTTGATACATTTTTTTAATTATGTGTGTGTGTGTGTGTGTGTGTGTGTGTGTGTGTGTGTTTAATACTACTTTGGTTGGTTTCTTGTTTTGGAACAACCTCTATGGGTAATTTAATGCTGAAATTTAAATATTTTGCATGCAATTTTATTTTTTTTTTTTAGATATAATAATGGTTTAATTATACAAGTTTCACTAATTAACCAATAGCTGGGATTCATACCTTCCCGAGGGTATTCATGTGTAAGGGAATATAACAACAATTCTGACCCATTACCCCACTCACACATCCAAACTTACAACACCTGGTATTCCTTAGTGGTTACCCATCCATTTACTGACCAGGCCCAGTGATGCTTAACTTCACTGATCATATAGGAACTAGTGTTCATTGTGGCTGCAAGCCCTGCTCCTAGAGTGTGTGTGTGTGTGTGTGTGTGTGTGTGTGTGTGTGTGTGTGTGTGTGTGTGTGTGTTTTAAATTAGGATATAGAAATCCCAACTGAGTTTTTAAATTTTGACAAATAAAAACGTTTTATGAAAGAGATTTGATTGAAAATAGATTTAATAATGCATTTTGCAATTCGAGGCTTCATCAGATCCGAAAACAAAAGAATGAAATCTCTGTGTGTGTGTGTGTGTGTGTGTGTGTGTGTGTGTGTGTAATAATGAATCTTATTACTTTTTTCCCCTAAGCTGGCATTTCTCAAGATTAAAGAAGAAAGAAAATGAATGAGTTTTAAAAAAAGTTGTTAATATTTATTTTGTATCTTTTCTTTACAATTCTTAGTTCAAGTTGAAAGTTGTTAATGTATTTTCCCAGCTTTTTTTTGTATTGAATTAAAAGGCAAATCCTCTTCTCATTATCAGAATGGCTCAAATGTAAGAAATTCATTTAGCTATTTCTGAAATGAATCCAAAGCAAATCCTTATACAATCCTTCAGAATGGGTTGGAAGTAAAAAATTTTTTTTGTTCTATCCAGGTTTTCCATGTCAGCAATATATGTTTTTAAATTAGGATATAGAAATCCAAAATTATTTTGAATTTGAAGGTTTGATGAACTGGATCTGTTTTTATGACCCTAATGAAATAAATTATCACCTCATGAAGTTTTAGTGTTTGTGCCTTTTATAATAATAATTATTGCTCTGTTTCTAACAGAGCTCTCTATCCTTTTGTAAAAGGATACTGATCACTTTATATATATATATATATATATATATATATATATATATATTAAACATCGTAAAATGCTGGACAAGGAAAATTTTTTTTTTTTTTTTTTTTTTTTTTAAAGTTTTTCCAGCATTCTTACATTTTTCTATTTGGTGGGAGTGAGGGAGTACAAAAACTGTCCATATAGTCCAGGTGCTTTCAGTCACTTCCTTAGGCATTTTCAAGGAGGGTTTTGTTTTGGTGGTGTTAGTTTCTTTTCATGATTTGACTGTGTGAGATGTATTGTATGGTATCTGAATACTAGTGGGAGTGTTTATTCCGAGCCTTTGCATGTTGGGCATGGCTGGAATTGAAGTTAGTGGCGCTCTATATATATATATATATATATATATATATATATAATGCCTCCACTATTGTTGGGAAATACTACATCTCAAACCAGACCTAAAAAAATTGTTTGAGGAACCCGGCCTTCTAGCATATCATAGACCTAAGAACCTAAAAGAAATCATAGGTAGGAACCACATTTCAGGGGACAAGGTAATCCGTAATAAACCAACAACCAAAACAGGATTTTTCCAACCATGTAACAACAAAAGAAGCTTATGCTGCAACCACATTAAACACATGAATTCATTCACTAGCTCAGTCACTAAATCAACTTTCAAAATCTACAACGACTAACTGTAGAAGTCATAACATAATTTATGTCCTAGAATGCACACTATGCCAGAAACAATATGTAGGAAAATCTGAATGGCCCTTTCACTACAGAATTAATAATTATCGCAATCGAATTAAGTCGACTCCCCATGAAAGATTATTACCTGTAGAACAACATTTCTGCCTAGAAAAACACGATTTTAAAACCCATGCCAAATTCACTATAATTGAGAGAATAGAAAAGTCCAGAACAGATAACATTAGAAAGATTTTAGAGTTCTATGAAGATAAGTGGATACGTTTAAAACCACACTACCCAGCTGGGCTTAACCATAGATTTAACAATATAGATAGTATTAATATATAACCCTACAAATCAAAACCTACCCACATTTCTCACCCACACAAGACGGACATGCTTACGGAGGTGTTGAGGCCTCACACTTATACATACACCCACATGAATATACACACTTACATCATATTCACTCACTCCCTAATCAGCCAAATGATAACACACACCCATAGTAATATACACACTTACACACATACTCGCTCACTCCCTAAGAACCAAATAACACACACACACACACATTTAACAGAGACACATCCCCAGTCCAGGAACCAATAAAAAGGTCAAAATGACCAAGAGAATTCAGAGCAGCATGAATCCATCCAACTCTTATCTTAAATAATAACTTAAAAGAGAATGTTTGACCAACACAAAGACTGACCAAAATTCATGATAAAAAAATAAGAAAACAAATGAAAACTACAGACAAAAGTTCATTTTCTCCAAGACATTAATTTCTGTAGTTCACTGCTACCAGCAAGCAGAAAATGATTTTTCTCCTGATGATGGCCATGTTGGCCGAAACTAGTTGAGGAATCTAAATGAAATAATAAAAACGAAGGAATATTAATATACAACCCAGTGTATCTGAAGATTTTAATTTTTTAATATTTTTTATTGTTCAAAATATATATATATATATATATATATATATATATATATATATATATATATATGCGCAAGCGTGACAAACAAAATTATAAAAAGTGTCCATAAAACATCCCAGCTCTCCCCCCTCATTCAAATCTAGAGACAATATACAATTGAAAAATTTTTTTTTTTATGGAAACTTTTGCACAAAGCCAATACATCAATGAAAAGTTTTGTTTTTTGCACAAAATCTTCTAATATATATTCATAGCATAATGAGTTTTATAAATATTTTATTGTCTTTCTATGACATACCACCTTCTTCCAACTCAATTCTGTATTCTTTCCAAACAATTCCAGTTTTGATTTAATGAATTTTTGGATTTGTTTCTTTGATATTTTACAGCGCCTGGTATTCCATCTAGGCACTGACCAGGCTAGACATTGCCTAACTCTGCTTATAAGTTCACGCATTTTAAATTTATATGTCTTATGGCTTAAGGGCATTGCTGAAATGTGATGCAGGCCTAAATGATAAAAATTTACACAAAAACCTATGTAGCAAAATAACTATTAAAATTCTTTTGGTTCAACTTCCCAACACAAAATAGAAACGAGGAGGAGTAAAGTGTAAGCCTCCTTGAAATGCCAGCATGTTAGTATCATTTAACACTTGAGAGGAATTTGAACTGTAGACTGGCTTAAACTACTATCGATACTGGTTACACTTTTTCTCTTTTAACATAAAAAAAAGTTTATTTAATGCATTTTTTTTTTTTTAACTTCCCCTAATAGTATGAACACAAGAAAATATCATGTTTAGTCTGGTATGTCTCACGTAAAAACTAGGGTTTTTCTACCAAATTACTTAATCTTTCTTTTAAACAAACCTTTCAGTTTATTAAGATTTATTAAAGTCTAATGAGCTTTTAATTAATAATTAAAAGTCATAAGATTAAAGGTAAAAAATAACTGTTGTGATTTTAGAAACCTTAAAATTGAAATGCTTTTTGATTTCTGAATTTATTATTGGATAATTGTCACATTCCTTTACATAGCAATTGAAAATCATGAAAAGCCAGCATTAGAGAAATATGAGCAAACTAAAACAGCAAGATTTTAATTTCTTTATGAAATCCATGCCCACCCATACATTAATAATTTCACTCCAAGCAAGGCAATAAAGTGACGATGGTGCAGGGGGTTATTGAGGGTGGGAAAAAAAAAAGGAAGAAGGAAACCTTAAGGAGAGAGAACAATAAAAAACAGCAATTAAGAAGACAGAAGATATCGATTGACATTGCATTTAATTTTTGCTGATTAATTTGCAAGCCTTTGATATGTGGGACAACTAAGAACTGAACAGTGAATACAGGTAGTTAGAGTCATTTTTGGCTGTCAGTGTGAACAATTGCAACAGCCCTGAAGGAACATGACAGATATAAAAGATTAGTGATTTTTAATTTGTGGATACATTTAATATATGTAATTAATAAACCCATATTTTTCAGCAGAATTAAAACGGTCTATTTCAGAAAAAAAAAAAAAAAAAAAAAAAAAAAAAAGATTTTGACCTTGTGTATGCAAACTTGATATTATCGAAAGTCAAACAATCTTGGAGTAAAAATGTTGGTTTCAATTGGTAAGTCAGACCCCTCCAAATACTTTTTTCTAATTCAAAATTTTTTTTATAAAAATCAGAAATGTTTTTAAATTTATTTATAGGCAGGAAAAAGATTTGATACTTCAAAATATACTGAGGATTGTTGTGCTTTAATAAAAAAAAAAAAGAAAGAGAAAAAAAGCCTTGTTTGTGGCATGCCAAAGTGATTAAAATTTCAGTGAAAGACATACAAAGAAAATTAACAATATAAGTATTTACAAATATAGATTATTTGCTTAAATTTAAGTTATATATTCACAAATAAATTACAAAACTTAAAATTTAATGAGTAAAAACATGAATAATATATTTCTGTTTGAAGTTACCTCCCCTTTCAGATTTATAATCCTTTCAAAATGGTTGCCCATTTGGATGGCATATAAAAATGGAAATGATTTTGATAAAGCAGGTGCACATAACCTTATTCAAAGGTGGAATATCACAATTGAGAATGAAATGTTTTCATGATGAATGTAAAATAGAGAAAGAAACAATGCAAGATACACTACAAAGATGGCAAAATTTGGCGATGGACATACAATAGTAGAAGAAAATTGGTAAAATTTGATGGCAACCTAAACAGTGAAAACTATAGTCTACTATGGTCTAATCTTCTGCCAGACTCCAAAGATGGAGAAAGTTCACATCATGATGGTGCTCCATGCCACACATCATGTACAACAAAAACGTTTCTTGTGGAAGAAAATTTCAACTTTTGAAAGACTGGACAAAGTCCTGATCTCAATATAATGAAAGCATTGTGGTGGAAACTGAACAAAGAAGTGCAGCAACAAAAACCGGCCAATAGTTTTGCAATTACTGCCAAGATGAATACAAAAAAATTCATACCGAGAAAATCTGGTTTTCTTGTTTCATTCAATGCCATATCTAATTGAGGCAATTATTTAAGACAAAGGTTGCAATAATAACTCCATACCTTAATGTTTAGTATTTTCTACAATGATAAAAATCAATTTTTTACAAAAAAAAAAAAAAAAAAAAAAAAAAAAAAAAATCCCTTTTAAGAGTTGAAAAGTGGAATTTTTGTTGATGGCTTAGTATTTGTGCAAGGTCTTTTTCTATTCATCTTTTTTCAGCATCACTATGCTTAATATGCTCTATCATCCACCAGGCAGCATTAACTGCAATGCAGCAAATGGTTTTCTGGTCCTCAAAGATCATAAAATGTCCTGAGAAAAGTATACTGCAAATCACTCAATTTGGAGGTAAAATTAACAGAAGTAATTAATTTACCAAGGTGGGCCAAAAGTTTTACATGCCAGTGTATATTAACCTATCAATATATACATACAAATGCAAATTCATAAGAGGACATTCATAAGGAAATATAACAGAAACAACACGGTTTTGAAAAATACATTTTAGCAAATAAAGAGTGCTCAATGTATCATTTTAAAAAGTTTGCCAACATTCATTTTAACAAAAGAAATTAGATAAAAGCAGACCATTAATTATATATGGTAACTAATATATATATATATATATATATATATATATATATATAGAGAGAGAGAGAGAGAGAGAATGTTTTTCCCAATTAATACTTTTTAGATCACTGAAATGTAAATTTCCAACTACAGTCAAAAATCTAAATGTATGGCAGTGTGTGTGTGTGTGTGTCTGTCTGTATATATATATATATTTTTTTTTTTTTTAACCTATACTTTAACTCTGGCAGTGTGAAAAAAAACCAAAAAGAAACATGAAATTTGTAAATAAAGAAAAACATATTAGACACACTGATATTTGGGAGGGGGAATCAATAAAAAAAGAAAAACTAAAAACATCCATACTGCTTGAAAATCAACCAGCACTGCAATGTCTAGCCAAAAGAAAAAACACCAGAGTTACCTAAGTTGATATGTAAAAAGTGCTCAATACACTAAGTAGAGCAAAATTAAAATACCTAAATAGCCAGAACCTATCCTGATGATCTGGGAGGTGAAACCTAGGTAGATAGGTTCTGGCTATTTAGGGACTTTCTCTCTCATATATATCTCCAAAGAAATGTGATACACAAGGTTTAAAATGAAAAATCTTTTATTTTAGTTTTAATTTCAAGCTAATAGATTGAATTTAATGTTTCCAATAAGCAAAATACTTGGCTGTATTTCAAAAACTACTTTAAATTGACTGGAAATAATTTTTTTTGTTGCTAAAATAGCACCCTATTTTAGTCATTTTACATTGCAATTCTTTTTATTAAAAAATCTTCCAGAAAATAAAATATACTTTTCTGAAACTTTATTTGAAGAATATTAGCTGATTTAGAGTATAATTAATCTGATTTGAAAAAAATATTTACTTTAAGCTTAAAATATTGCAGAAATGCATTTTTTAACCCAACATTAGCTGTATTTTTAACTGACAGTAACTGTGTTGATGTGTTTGACAACGTGATGCCAGATTTAATGCTCTATGGAGACTTTATCTGTAAAACATAATTGGAGAAAATGACATGAGTGACTTTTTATTTAATTTTGAAGTACACAATATTAAAAATTTTAGAAAATATTCTCCATAATCTAATGTTGTGCTTTAAATTTACCATAGTCATCGCTCTTATTTTCTGATAATGTCATGTACAGTCACCCATACTTAAAAAAATAAAATAAATAAAATAAAATAGTATGTTTATACACAACTAAAAAAAATTCTAAATTGTTTTTAAAATATTGGTGTTTCATGATTTGTATTAACCTTTGCTATTTATGACTAGTAGTTTTCTCTTAATAATATCAAAACAAACAACTGAAATTAATACAGAATTTTAAAATATTTAGAACTTAAATTTATCTAAAAAAAAACAAAAAAAAAAAACATTCTTGTTAAAATTCATTATTTATTGAAACATTTTTTTATCATGACATTACTGTCCTTTATATAACTTATTTATAAAATCAACTAAAAGCTTTTCTAATTAATGACATAGTTGTATTGCATTTTTATTTTACAATTCAGAGCAGATTTTCGGTAAATAGTGCTTTCATTTGACAAAAACAAATTGATTTAAATTCTTCAAGGAGTCATGATTTTAACTAATATAAATATGAAGACTCTCAAAATTTAAATTTCTCAATTTCATAAAATTAAGTAAGTGGGGGGGGGGTAACAGATGTAAAAAAAAAAAAAAAAAAAAAAAAAAAATTAATAATAATAATAATTTCATTTGTGAATAAGTTCTGAAAATTTCATTAAATCCAACAATTATTTGATTTTTGCTAGAATTTCCAAAACAATGTTTTTTAACGCCAAAAAAGTTGCTAATTTTTTATACTAATCTTTGGCCCACTCGCTGATTAAAAAAAAAAAAAAAAAAAAAATTTAACCAAAATTTCAAATGTGCTAGAAAGGATTAAAAAATTTAAAATAATCAAAAAATACTTTGGTCTTTCTTCTTAACATTTTGACAATAAAACTTTGTTTTTATCAAGTTTATGGCCTTTTTCATCATGCTATGCTCTTTTTTTGGGGGAGGTAAATGTAATGGGGTGGTGATGCAGCCTTGAAAAATGGGTCCCCTGAAAGAGATACTTTTGGGGAGTAGTAAACTAAATTTAAAAAAATAAGAACATTTCCTTTTATATTAATAAGTAACTTTCCTCTATGCAAACTTAAATAGAATAATTTCACAAAACAATTTGCTTGAAATGTTTTAAAATGTATGTGAATGGATAACAGCTTGGAACATGAAATTGGCGAGAAGAGTTTGAACTCCAGTCAAGTTCATTATATTTACCTTTGCATAAATACCTTTGGGAAAAGTGTGAACTGAACTCTTCTTTCCAGCATATAGGTTAAATAGTAGGGTAAACAGAGTTCTGCAGCTTTGGGTGTCAACCAATCTAAGAGGACAACTTTGAATTAAAAACTTGCAACTGAAGCTATCACCAGTCATCTTGAACATTCTTGTCACTGAATATAGCAGCTGATGTTCACAAAGAACAACATTCATGTTGTACAAGTGTCTATCACTATAATCTCTGAGTCACTGTCTACTTCAGTAGTTGCCAGCCATTTCTGTCCATGCAGCCTTTTTATTATATTTCAGATGGTCCAACTCTAAATGTACATTGTAGAATTGTGTCTTTTGGAGAGATCAATATTGCAACAACTTGGTTCTACCAATCTGAGCAACTAAAATTTCCAACTAGCGTTTTAGAAGCACTGATCTATTTTATTTCTCATGAAGCGTCTAAGAAAATACACAAATAGAATCAACCATCATTTAACACCAATTAAAATGCAGAGCAGATCTTGGATGTGCAGGTGGTGTAATGAATAACAGCTCAGAATAAGAAATAGGAGAGCAGAGTTCAAATTCCAGTTGGGTTTGTTAATTTCACTTGCATGCAATTACCCTTGGCAATCCATTTCTTCCCCACCCAGCTATGGGTTGAAGAGAAGGACAGACTGGAACTTACAGTCATGGTTGGCAACCAGTCTATTACAGGAAATCTTCTGTCTAGTCAGTAATGAATCACAAGAGACAGGATCACAAACGTGCATCACATATGGCACTTGACTGACTGAAAATGAAGAATTTAAACATGTCAATGTGGTCCAGTTATTAAAACCAATGGGTATTTTTTTTAAAAGGAGTCAAACTGAACATATCACTAAATACACACAGAGGTATATACATATATAAGATATCCTGACATGATAGGATCCAACTGTAATTAGAACAGCCATGAAAAGTGGACTGTAAATGATCTTACTGGAATTTGGAGAGTGTTTTATGACAAGTAGACACCCATTGTCCAAAAGAAAGTATACCTTATGACTTTTCTTCTTATAATGCCCCCCAGTACAACATCTTTTGAAATATTAATCAATGTAATTCATCCCTTTATTGATTACTATTAAAAGCAAAAGCATTTTTTTTAGCTTCATCATAATTATTTCAGACTGTTATATAGCTTGAAGTACGAGGAATTTGCTTTCTCAAGAAGAATGTCAATATTTCAATTTTTGGTTTCAGAATAGATAAGGCACTTGATTAGGAGAAACTAACAAGTTTTCTTAATTAAAAAAAAAACAAAAAGATTCCTTCTAAATTATTGCTGGTATAAATAAAAATGCAGGCTTTTCAGAGGTTTAATCAATTACAAGAAAACTTATTCAGTGTTTAAATTTTACATATGCATTTATAACTGACATTTTATTGGTTGGGGGGGGGAGAGTAGAAAATGTTTAAAATATAGAATGTAAAATGTTTGGAGAGCACTTAAATTTATTCATTTCTCCTCCTAATTATAAGTAAATAAAACAAAATTTGACCCATGTACATTATTCCTTAGAATTCTTAGTCTTGAGTGCCAAATAAAAAGTGGGGAGTCATAAAAGGTTTGGAGGGATAAAAATATAATAAATGGGGAGGGGCTAATGTAGGAGGATGATAAAATCAAATGGAGGTTTCAATAAGTGGTGTGGCTGGGAAATGAATAAAAACAAGTTTTTGAAACTAACAAAACCTTGATGAAACAAAACTAAAAATAGGCATCCATTAATATCTTTAAATAAAAACTTTAACAAATTCAAAAATATTTCAATAAAGCATCGCAAATCTTACAATATAAAATGTATAGTTTAAATAAAATGAACACACAAGATATTTTACTAAAAGAAAGTTTGAAGTTCAATGGTTTCTTTACCACAGTACATTTCAAAAGAAAATTTTAGAGCAATCTATTGAGTAGGGTGACTGAATATTCAAAAAAATCAATAAGTGGCAGGGTCCTAATAAGCTTGGGGATGGTGGTTTGGGGTTATGTTAAAAAAAAAAAAATAATCAAATCAAGATATTTACTACAAGAGAGAAACTGCACAGGTCTCAGAGCCTTTATGCCTATCTGGTTCACACTTCTCAACGGCCTTTTGAGCAAGAGTAGAGGTTTATTGCTTGCTTCCTATTTAAGTCATTGTCATTCACTCCCAGTAGTCCCTTGCGTCTTAGTGACATTATTACTTTGCTTGAGGTGAATTGATTAAAACAAAAACAAAAAAATATTTAATACTTTGTTTATAATGAATTAATTTGGATCAAATATGAATTAGAATCTGACAAAATGGTAGGATAAGGAACAAACAGGAAACATAAATTTTACAAGTTTCACTTTTTATCTAAGCTTTATCAGAAAATGAAATATAGAGAAAATAAGATTCTGGTTTGTTTGTTTTTTCATTTTTATGTTTATCATATATTATGTACATCTACAAAGTGGGTGCTGAAAACTTTTTTGGCCTGACTAAGAAGGTATTAAAAAAAAAAAATACTGATGCTTGGTCAGATTTTAATAAGTAGGTGGGACTAAGTCAGTGAGAGAGAGATCTTATTGCATAGAATAGGGGTATTTATAATTTTAAAGTAATAACTTTAATATGTATAAAACAAAACTGTCTAAAGTATACAGTATGTGATGTATTACCCTTCACTGATTCAAACAACATTGACTATTGCAACAAGAATCAATCGCTTTAGCATATAACAACACCCCTGAAATAGAGACAGACAGATATATATCTTAGGAGAGGTTTTCACTTGTCCCCCCTCTCTCCCAACAGTTATACCCCAATTGGTATTGAATGTAAGTATATGGATACACATAAAAATTTATATAAGACCATCTGTTACTCTTTGAAGATAAATGAATTACATTTATGCTTGGCAATCTGTGCATCCTCAGAAAAGGACACATCCTAGCAATAATATTTGCAGTATTTGGTATATAACCTAAACACAGACACCTTTTCTCTCACACTTATGGCATATGTTGCCGAGAAAAATCCTCCTCTTTGTATGTGCATTGGAGAATGGATCAGTTTTTAAAAAGTTTCATGTCTATTCAGGTGTGTGTTGTGTTTTCAAAATTGTTAAAATAAATACATCAGGAAAAGACATCCATACAAAAATTACAATTTATGCTAACATTACCGAGGTACAAAACTACTCTAAAACGATTTCTGGTCTAATTTCTGGAATGACAGGTGATTATTTACATTATCTACAGTTGGACTAATGTACTAAACTTTGTTGTTACGATTACAACATCTGAAATAGTTCTAACTGCTTAGCTTCCTTACACACACACAAATTCTTTTTTAAAAACATTGTGGTATTATAGCATTTTTTATATTATTCTTTAGAAAAGGAAAATTATTGGATTGTTATTGGAATTGTAATCGAATTGCAAGTTGAACAAGAGAGTGCATAGAGGGGAAGTGTTAGGAATTATTGTATTTAATTTTTTTAGATAATGATACATTCTTGTTTCTACACCTGTTACAATTGTATAATTTGAGAACGTCTAGACACAAACACTGGCATTCAATGTTTTTCAAACTTTATCTCACAGAACACTTAAACCTATAATTAAACTTCTGTGACACATTTAACAGATAAGTTATGATAAAAATAAAAAGGAAAAAAAAAGTATATTTTTATGATTTATTTATTAACAAACAAAACAATTTATTATAATTTGCAATAAAAAGATAATTAAAATCCTGAAAAAAAAATAAAATAAAATAAAAATTATCTGTGTTTATTATAATTTAAAATCAAATGAGATATCTGAGCTTGGCATTTTTTTTTCTTTGTAAGGTTGAATTTTGGACAGGCATACTCTAAAATCGTCTTCAAGTATTCTAACTGTGATTGATTATTCTTTTTAATATTGTTTATTGCAGAAAAGCTTGCTTCATACAAATATGATGAAGAGAAGTATTTCTATTTTTCTATTGCTGTTTTTTTTTTTGGTAATATTTGGAAATTCACTCTTAAGAGATAACCAAAATGAATATCTATAGCAATGATATAGTCGTATAATCAATTTAAAGGAGTTTCAATTTTGGTATGTACATGGTGCAATGGGTAAACTGTCACCAGTTTATATTTCTAAATTTAGCACATGTGCATCGTTTGTTTGTGATTTTGTTGACTGCACAGTAAAATAGGGTCAGTTCAGCATTGTCTGTGAGAAAAGAGCACCATGACACGATTCACTCTGCCAGAAATTTGGAAACGGCATACTGTATTGCTTGGCAGTTGCACCAGAAGCTCCAATACGAACATTTAAGAGTGCAAGGATGTCAATCAGAGGACAGTGCAGAGGATTCAGAAAGAGTTGGAGGAGTCTAAAGGTGATTATGAATGTACAGCCGCTCAGAAAACTCACTCTGATAAGAACTCCTGAATTTGTTGGTGAGGGACTCAGATTCAACACAGAGGCCTACATCAAGTGCCTTGAGGAGGTAGTGCTGTCCTGGGTCATGAGGGTGGCTTCTGGAAGATTCTATGTCTGACAATAAGACTGCACAATGCCACACAAGCAGGAGAACCCAGTCATGACTGTCAGACAATTTCTGTGACCACATCTGGCCACCTAACTCCCCAGACTTCAACCTCCTTGATTATTATGTGTGGGGTGCAGTTGAGTGACAGACCAACAAAACTCCTTGTAAAAATAAAAATGGACTAAATGCAAGGATTATGGCAGCATTCACCAACTTAAACAAGGAGACAGTCCAGAAGAGTTGCAGGAGATTCTGAAGTTGTCTGAAAGGTGTGGTTGAAGCCAATGACAATTCTATTGAATAAAATTACCGTTTAGTATTTCAAGATATTTGTGTATAATTTTGGTAAATATATCTGTTAAAATGAGATGTCTGTGTTATTTTCATTTTTGTGGAATTTAGATGACAATTTATCCACCACACACTGGACACTTATTGTGTTTCCGACTTCTTTAAAAAATAATTTAATTAATGAGGTTTAAAAGTTTTTCCAACACACCTACAATCCTCCTACAGCACACCATTTGAGAAAAAAAAAGTCACTGTTGACATTGTTTGGAAATAGGCCGTATCAAAACCATTTTGTAGCCTAGAAATAAGAGCAAAGTACATTTAATATAAGTGTTTACATCTGAAGGAGCATGGGGACTTGAGCTTACAAGAAACATTTTGGTATCATTGAAGAGTTCCTTCTTACTGTACATCTATCCTATTTCCGAGTTGTCCTGTCTGTTACATTAAATAACATCAAAAAGAGCACATGGGAAGTTTTGTTTTTTTACAATATGCTTCAAAGGATTTAAAAGGAAGAATAATGTAAGTTTCAGTCCAATTTACAACTTGATAGTCGTGTAGGATATCAATTCATTCTCACCCTGATAAAGTTTTAATTTTTGTTTGTGTATTTGCTGCAAAAGCTGTAAAGAAATCCATATCAATAGTGAAAGTTAAGGAAAAAACAAAACAACAACAACAAAAAAAACTTCATAAATACCACCACCTACATTGCCTTAAAAATTATTCCATGAGGAATATGGAACATTTTTGCACTCCTAAACAAATGAAACTTATTGTAATTCTGTTGTATCTTGTATTTTTGAGATAACAGAGGGAAAAAATAAGGAAGATAAATAAAATAACAAAAAATTAACTCATAGTTAAGTAATGAAATAGGTTTACTACATAAAGGTACACTTAGCAATTGATCTAATACTAACTCTGCTTATTTACATAAAGGGACAATTGCATTCGTTTATGTTCTATATGACAAATTCACATAAATATTATGACTAAAACCAAAACTTGTAGTTACTTGACAGAAGTATTCAGACAGCTACTTGGCTAATCCTGAAAATTTTGCTTGCCATTAGCCAATCCTGAAAATATGAATATAAAGCTGTACAAACAAGCTTCAGTGCTGTATAATTTGTTTTAAAATAACAAATCAGTGGTTCAGAAAATATTACATTATTTTACACACACACACAATCTTTGTCACAAATGACAATCATACTGGTTGTATTTTAAATTAAAAAAATACACACACAAATATAAAATTTTAGAACAGTCATGGAGAAACAGTGGCCCACGTTGCTTTCTGAATGGCCTGCCTAATTTCACATGGAAAATAACGTTTATTAAAATTTTGTTTGTCTCAACTTTTAACGTTTAACTTGTTCACTCTCTCTCCCTCCCCAAAAGGGTTTGAGGAAGTGAGTACCAAAGGGGAATAACTATTACATTCTCAGGTAACCTCCCTTAATGTCTGTTGTATTGTGGCTACCCCAGCTGGAAAAAGAAAAATATTAGCCATTACCATTATGTAATTTTCAAGGTGGTTCAGAGTCCATCTGCAAAACATTCAAAAGCCTCAAAATTGACATCTATACACTATGGCAAATGTTTATGTGTATGGTTTCCTGCTGTAAAAAGTATTGTGGCTCACCTAATGAGCCATGTTACATTCAGCCTTGCTTCTTGAATATAAGTCAAATTTTCAGTGGGAACAGCTCCTATTCTCAGTCAGCTATTGTTGATGACACCACCCAACAAGTTGATACTGTCCTTAGAAGATCACTATATAATCATTTTGGAGACAAGGGGGATAAGGTTGAGATTAGCATGGAGACTGTCAAAGATTATTTGTGAACGCCTACACATGCAAAAAAAAAAAATGTCAGTGCAATACCCTCTTTGATTGGTGGACCGTTTTCCAGAAGGAAGCCAAAATCAATTGCTTCCATGAACTTTTGGTCATGTGCCAGGAAAACCAAAAGAGCTTTCTTGCTTGACTAATTACACTGGACAAAATAAGGGTTCACTACTTTAACCTAGAGACTACAACACTATCCAAACAATGGAAACACTGTGACATGTCTAACCAGATGCTGGCAAGGCGTTGTTCATTTTTACCAGAACCAAAATTGTATGGTGATTATGAATAAAAGAAAAAAAGAAAAGGAAAAAAAAAAAGAAAAATTTATTCTCACAATCCCAAATAAGTTCCAGTTTTAAATATCCCACAAAGGGTTGATAAGCCATAAAAACAATCAATTTCCCTCGTTATATGTGAAAAAGTTTTAGAAAGTTTGTATAGATTATTCATTCAATTCAACAACAATACTGTGCTTGTTAACAAAGTTTTTTGGTTTTTTTTCAAGTCAAAGAGGACATTTTCATTATTTATTATATGTTTAGTTTCAGTATAAAAGAATAGGAAGCACCCAGTCATAATGATCTGAAAAATGAACTGAGATTCCCTAGGAAGAATATATTATGAATAGAGAGAATAAAATATTTTGGATTACAGGTAAGACCAAATTAAACCACAATAACTTCTGGATTATTCATAAAACTTATTAATGCTTACATAACTATAAATCATTTTGCCCCAATCAAGGCAATAAAGCCGCTAAGATGCCATGGGTTATGGAGTGTGAAAGAATATGAGAAAATTAAAACATTGAGAGAGGACAATAAAAGAACAGGAATTAAAAAGACAGAAGATAACAATTGACATTGCATTTAAATTTTTAAAGATCAAAGTTGAATGGAAAACATGAAGCTGGAAGAGAATTCCACAAGCAAGAAGTGTGAGAGAAAAAACTATTAGCATAGAACTTATGATTACATTTAGCCATTTCAACAGTAAATGAGACCTTGCTGCCAATCTACCTTGCTTAAATTCACTAAGTCTAGATACCAAAGAGGACAGCGCATCAGAAAATATTTATAGAAAAGTCACTGGGAAGCTGCATTACAGCTGTGGGAAAGTGACTGAAGCAGAGATACCAGGTCAGGACCTATAACATTGTAGATTGTTCTCTGGATTTTAGCAAGAATCTCTAAATAGATAGCAGAAGCACCAGACTAGATGTGACAGCAATAGTCAATGCATTGATGAATGGTAGACTTATAAATGTGCAAGATTCTGGCTTGAAAAATTGTCTAGCTTGAAAGAGTGAACCAACTTGATATAATATAATCTTTCCACTTCATGTCAGCAGAAATTTATTCTACTTCCCAACAAGTTTGTGAACCGGTACTAAAGATAAAATAGCTTTTCCCCCCAAAAACTTAACTAGAGCATGTTATAAATGGATACAAAAATATCAGGCAGCATTTTTAGTATTGCACTGCTGATAACATGATTATTGAATTACATATGGCAAGAGCGGACAAAACCATATTTTTCTGAAAGTAACCTAAACCTATAGATGCACAGCTGGAGTAATGGTTACCAGCATGAAAAATGAAATCCACAGACAGAGATCTAATTCTGGCTGGGGCTATTGCATTCACTTTGAATTAATATCCTTAGGAAAGGCATGAAACCATCTCCCTCCAGCTATGAATAGATAGCATGATAGCTTGTTCTCTCTAGCAACCAGTCTGAGAGAAGCAAAACTCTGAAGGCAAAATAAATGAGTAGGCAACAGAAAATGAATTCCATCTTTCCCATGGATTTTTGCAGATAAAGAAAGCTGTGGAGAGTCAAGACCACCCACATCCTGAAGGGACATGTTATTTAATTAGGGTTGGTCAAAATGTCAAATTACAGTTTCATTTACAATCCAAAAATGCTGAGAAAGACAATTGCTTTTAGCAGTCATCTACTTTGAAATTAATTTTTTAAAAAAATTAACTGCTTTCCAAGGTCAGCTTGGGCCCAAACTGTCCATTGACTAGATTCCTACTGGATGCAGTTTATAATGAATCACTTTGCCTATTCCCAGATCTCCCAGAGAATACAAAATAACCATCACATAGATATGGAATTCCTACTGCGATGGGAAGATCCAGGGAGGACAGATAGCATTAGAATCAAGAAATAATTTTCATTTAAAAAAAAAAAAAAAAAAAAAAAAAAAAAAAAAAATCCATGACAAAATCTCAGTCATACTTAAGAAACAGTTACACTTTACAAAAAAATAAAATTAATTTTCATACAGAACACAGTTTTATTCTGTTATCCAAACATTTGCTTGAGTCTTGCCATGCCAAAATTATCTGGACAAGACCTGCCACACAGCAACCAAATCAGACAGCTAACATCTACATGGGCCAATGCTCAAGGTTTACAGATATACCAATATAGCCATGGATGTTTGCCTGGCAACATCTTATCTAATGGTGTCTCAGAAAATCTAAAATACAAAATGTATGTTTACAGAGTTAAATTTGTTGTTTGAATTTGCACTATACCTAATACCAAGAAACAAGTATCTTTATATTGGTAAGGGGAAGAAGCGCTGAGGGCATGGCATAGGAGCCAAAAGGGCAGCAGTAAAGAAACGTTTAGGAACCATTGTAAGAGAGGGTAGTGTTGAAATACCAAAAGAGAGCCAGCCGAGGTTCATAAAAGGCCACTAGCATTCAGTTTATTCTTCCCTGGAAGTTTCATGAATGTCTGAAAGTTGGATAGGTTCAACATATCTAAAATTATGTTGTTGATAAAAAAACTTTTATTTCTCAAAAACTGTATGTTGGTAGACAGCTATCAGAGCCTTGTTTACCCTTAAGAATCCAAATATAAAATTTGTTGTTATAAATACAGGAAAGGAATTTTGATCACTGAAAAGTTTCAGGCTGTTCCTCCTCTTTACGGTTTAAAATAAAAATGGGGCATCTATTTCATATACGAGTATCCATTATAATAATGTTTGAAGTGATAAAAAGGACAGATCAAAAATAAATTAATTCTTTAGAAATTGCTTTGTTTACATTTAAGATACAAAACTGAGCAGATATGGGCTTTTTGAGAAAAATATCTGTGTGAGGGGCACTTTTCTTTAAAGAGAAAATTTTTGGTGAACTGTAATGCTCTCTAAAGCTGAGTGGTAAAGCACATCAGATCAAATGAGGGTTTGTCCTACAAAGGGGAATACAGGTTCAATACCCTGCTAGTAAGCAGTTTCTTTAAGATTTCTCAAATGCACAGGCTTATAGACTTAATACACTGTTTGACATGAAAAAATAAACAAAAATAGAGTATTTCAAATACAACTATCCACTATAATGTTTGCAGTAATTAATTATATATATATATATATATATATATATATATATGAAGAAATATAGTCTTAAAGTGTGCTATATTTATGGGATAAAGTGCTCAATATCAGAGATAGAGCGTGTGTAAATATAAAAGTGAACATAGAAGTCAACACTTAGAGGCGACAGTCTGTTTCATGCTAGCGCAATAGTCAGGCAACTAGTGCTGTTATTTTTCTCGGCTATTTATATATAAGGGTCAGTGGTGCATTGTGGGTATATATGTTAAATATAACAGACAATGAATGTCTTATGTTTGATCATGAGCTTTTCTATACTTTGTATGGTTGCTTTAATTTCAGCTGAAAGTAAAAACAAAAATTGTTCAACATTTGGATATTTTTTTAAGCTGTTTCTTGATTTAAAAATGTGAGCCAAAAGCTTTAGATCAAGGAACAGCTTAATAAAAAAATATCCAAATGTTGGACAATTTTTGTCCTTATTTTCACTCAAAATTAAAGCAACTATACAAAGTTTAGAACAGCTCATGATCAAACATAATAGACATTCATTGTCTCGTGTGTGTATGTATATATATGTGTGTGTGTGTGTGTGTGTGTGTGTGTGTGTGTGTGTGTGTGTGTGTATTTTGGCAGCAGTCCTTCTTTCATGCACATTTCATTGAATATGACAGACAAAGTGCTTTGATTTAGTTTTTTTTCTTTTTTTTATACAATTTCTCATGTGATCTAATATTTTTTTTTCAGATGATAAATTATATAAAAACTGTCCTATTGTTTTTTTTTCCAAGTGCTTTCAGCTATACATTTAGCCATTTTCAAGGTTGAAATATATTAACTGTTAACAAGAAATAGATTGTTGTATGTATGTATTTGTTTTCATTTTCAAAACACGCTCAAGATATTGTGTCCATGTTCATAGCTGATATTATTGAGTCTTGTTTTTTTTGTTTTTATTAATAAGGCTTCCATTATTTTTAGCCATTTTTGCATGTAGATAATGCTATTATATTTGTGTTGTCAACAAGTATTATAGTTCAAAATAATAATTCACCTCTTAGAAAAAAATTAAATAGGACAAATATTATTTATGAATTTAAATGTCCATTAAGGAATTGTATTCCTGATCAAAATTCGTAAATAATTATATAGGCCATACAATATTTTTGACACTAAGACTCACACTACACCTTTCTGACCATAGCTCAATTAGGTCTCATTTAAATACTCATGGAGACCTACCGGACCCTCAAATATAACAGTTTCATCTAAATAACTAAATCAAAGCACCTTGTCTGTCATATTCAATGAATATATATATATATATATATATATATATATATATATATATTAGTGTAACCCGGATATAAGAGAGATTGTCTCTGGTCCCAAATTAGAGCCTGTGTTAATGTATATATAATAGACTTCTTATCAGGTCCCGACAACTCTCTTATATCCGGGTTACACTATATATATATATATATATATATATATATATATATATATATGATTTTGTTTTCTATCGATGATACTGAGTACTTTAACTCTTAAATATAACATACCTTAAAACTATAGTTTTATATCTCACACACACACAAGCCAATGAATTCCATTGTTTGTTATTGTAAACAGATTATCCTATGCAAATTTGAAGTGAGTTATATTTGAATAAACTTTGTTTTTTCTCTTCTTTCTTCTCCATTACAATATTCTGCAGATTGGTACAACCATGCCTGTATACAGGTTAAGTATCATTTATCCAAAAGGATTTCAGATGCTGACATGACTTGCCACCAATGGAAAATTTCAGAAAGCAACATGGCTACCCGTAGCATGACTATTATTTTGCATTATTACAAATAAAACACTAACTTTTTTTTTTTTTTCAATTTTCATTATATTTAACTGTAATCAGAATCCAAGTTTTACTTTTATACAAATACTGTACCTGTATGTGACGTTTTTAATCAAAAGATGGTATAGTTCGCAGAGAATGATAGTTTACCGAATTTCTTCTCACACTCACAGTAATCTCATCAATGATGTACCCTCTCTCTTCAGTTTCTCACATCTGATGTAGAAGTAGTGTTTAGTGTTGCATTTAGATATATTTTTTCTAAGTAGTGATCATGTTTCTGTACACATACAAAAAGTACAAAACATTTTTATGCGAAATCTTAATTTCACCACTTAAAAATCTGTGCAAGCATTACATGACTAGTCTCATTATCTGTATGTATACAAAATTATTAAATTTTATATAAAACTACTTTTTGGGGTATATGTATAAGCTGTGTTATGAACTGTAAAGAGATATGTTTGGGTTTCGTTCAGAAGCCGCCTCATTTTATAGATGCTAGATACAAATAACCTGTATTCAAAAAAAAAAAAAAAAAAAATCTAAAAACCAAAGCCCTTCTGGTTTCAAGAATTTCAGATAGAGGATTCTCAACCTGTAAGTGATACACATATTCTTACTTGTTGCCTGAAGATGGCTTGTTCATGAAACAGAATCAGGGAAAACAAGAAATTCATTATATAATTGTATAAAGAAAACAGTCTGCCTGCCTTATGTGAAGGGGTTATCAGAGAAAATACAAAGGATCTGCAGTCCATATAACATCAGGACAACCTTCAAAGGCTTGACGATACTTTGCAGATATCTCTCCCAAGTAAGACCCCACATAGAGGAGAACATGACTAAAGATTGTGTGAACGATATCCCGTGCAGCTGCAGAAAGAAATATAAAGGAGAGACAGGCCGCTCCCTTAAGGTAAGGCTTCCCTCTGTGGGATCAGGTTGAGATCATAGACAAGGAACACCATTGGAAAATTCGTAAACTTAAGGAATCAGCACATATGCTAGGCTACAAAAATCTCCTGAGCCGTCCAAGCATAGAAATTAATACGATATGGGAACCAGTAATAAGGAGTTCCAGAGAAAAGCGATAATAACAACAAAGTTGCAATATAAGCTCTGGTAAAAATAGTTGCTGAAGACATTAGGTTTATATACCCAGAAATTCATATACAGATGTCCTCAAGGACACATGGCACAGTGGATAAAGGCGGTTAGATCCAGTGACAGGACCCAAAGAGTGTGAGTTCAATACCCGGTTAAGGCAGTTAATTAACAGGAGATAACTGATAACTGACATCCATTAAACATGGCATGTGGAACTAGAACAGTCTACCCCAGTGAGCGAAATAAAGGGTTCAGTTCGACATTCCAACCACCTGAAGAAGGCTGAAACGCCATAATAAATATGGGGACAAAGTCCAAATAATGTACATAATACCTCATCTCAGAAATATAGGCAGATGTATAAAAAAAATTCTAGCTAAACAGTGAGACTTTATCCTCATTGTTTTGATAAGGTAATTTGATTTCTTATTACTAATAATTATAATGTGCTTATGTGCATACATAGACATCAACATATACACCAGACCCACCCTACTTTTGTTACAAGGACAAAGTAGATGTATTCTTTATATTACTTTCAAGGCACCAATGTTTCGAACATGTCAAAACAGAGCAGGGATGATAAAGATCAATGACAATAGTTTTTTTGTTGTTTTTTTAGGGGAAAAAAAAAAAAAAAAAAAAAAAAAAATCAATAAACAATGAAAATATTTCCACCATCAACCAGTTTCATCCAGTTTTAATTCTGCTAATGCAAAATGTTGATCAGTGACAATTATCTGCTGCAAATATCTGCACAAGAACAGACATGCTGCAATCATTAGTCTTACAGTTATCCTCCATCTTATTTCTGTGACAAGATTTTATATTGTGGATGATAGCTTCCCATAAAGAAGCAACATCCAGCAAGATTCACCACATTCCTTATTCTTGAGAACATGACTTACTAATTAATTGAGTGGAGTGAGAGCCTAAAATCAGCCCACCAATATAGGCTATGCTTCTGGTGAATCCAGTAAACCTATACAGCTAGGGTTTCATGGAACTGTAAGCACCTTCCCAGGTAAAAATAAATAATAATATTGAAATTAGAGAAGTCACTTAAGTGTTCAGCTAAGTGACTAGGTGTCCAGATTCACCAGGTTTTTGCTTCATGTCCCAATACAATTCTACTGTTTAGGCTATAAAATCCAAATCTAGCTATGCAAAGTAAGAGATGTTGAAATGTTCTCAGATCAACCCACTTCCAAAAATCTGAGCAAACAAGATTTTTTTTTTTTTTTTTTTTACAATCACTTCTTGGTCAGGCTGAGATCTTTTCATCACTTTTCCTATAGCTTTAGGAGTTATTCTCCCTCAAATGCCTGATATGCTGCCATCTTTGTTTATATAGTATTAGTTTTAATATTGTTCAAATTTCTTAGATGAAGCATTGTCAATTATTAGTCTTACAAAATTTTTTCGTGCATGTGATGTTTAGGCAAATTTTGAACAATTTGGGATTACTGAATTAAAAAATAACGTTTATTTTCCACAGTTAGCTGTAGTTTTCCTGTTCCAGAATACCATATTCTACATAAAAAACAGTTGGGATTGGGTTAAGTCACTTTAAATGTATAGAAAAAATAAATGTGGAATTGAAGCTTAAACATGATCTTAATGTGAAATAAAACACAATAAATAAATAAAATACAAAAAAAATATAACAGAATAAGTGACTGAAATTCAAATATTCAGGTCAATTGATAGTCATTGCAGGAACTTTTGCTTATTTGAATTCTGTGAGTGCTTAGTAGTAGTTAGTAGTCCTGTTCAAAGTTCCAGAAGTAGTCAACCATCATTCTTTTGTTCCATCTTCCATAACTTTAATGTCATGCGAGATTGATTTGTTTTTTTATGAATTATCAACCCTTTTGAGGCTATTTAAAGCAGAAACATTTTTGGATTGTAGGAATCTCTTGACAATAATGATTTTGTGATACAAGTCTTACTATTTAACCTATAGCTAGGAGGAGAAGAGGTGAATTCATAACTTTTCCAAGAGTATTTGCACATCAGTGAATATAATGAATCCAACTGGAATTCAAAATTTACTCTACAATTTCACATTCCAAGCTTAAAATGTGCAGGTGGTGTAATGGATAAACTATTACACCACCTGGTATTCAAGAGCAGTCACCCATCTAGGTACTGACCAGGCTCAACATTACTTAACTTTGGTGATCAAATGAGAACCAGTGTTTCAATGTGATATGCTGTAAGCCAATGTGATGCCATTCATCACTATCATCAACCCATATTATCTGGAAACCTGTCTAGATGGCTATGCAGAAAATGTAGCTAGATGCAAATTTTAGCACCAAGTTGTCTAAACTTGGTTAGCATATTGTTCCCCAGCTTGTCAGTTTTTGACCTTGATTTACTAAGAAAGTTTTTAAAACACCAAACCAAACACAATTGATGCATCTAACTCCAGAGGATTCATAACATTAACAAAGTTTTCATTCCTGATAAGATTCTTTATTTGAGATTCACTTTTCAATTTTTCGATGCTTACGATAGGGAATATCCTGCATATGTATCGAAAGTATTTGCCTTCCTTTTCTAAGACTTTTATAAATTTTGCCATCAAACCAAATTTGATATGAAATGGTAGGTATATTATTTTCTCCCTTGGAGCCTATTAACTATGCTCCCAAGGATTGAACTCTTCATCCTTGACTATCAAATATTGTGGAATTACCCTGTCCCACCTGCTAATTAAAAACTTCTTGCAATTTGTTCAGAGGAAAGAAGAATCTATGCAGGACAATTTCACAGGTTGAACACTTTTGGTAGCAGAGTGTAGTTTAGTGAAAAAAAATTGCTACCAATAATAAATTCTTAGCCTCACCAGAGCTTGTCCCAGAAAAAATGCTGCTTGGAAAAAAGAAATGAAGTTCTGGGAAATGGTGACAAATATTGATGCCAAGAAAAAAGCTGTTTGTCAGTTTAAGTGGTAAAGCCAGAGAAGTGATGCAAAAAATGAACCCTGATAAATTAAATACAAAGGAATGAAATTATTCTATGAAAAGCAGAACTCTACTAAGGTGAATACTAATCAAGCAGCTCTCATGGTATATGGAAAATTTGTAAAGTATACTAGACCACAGAATATAACCATTGCTGATTTTAATATAGAATTTGATTGTATGGTTCAGCAACTCAGTGAACATGAAATTGAGTTACCCGATGCTGTATTGGCTTACAGAGCTCTGAAGAGTGCCAATCTTTGAGAAGATAATGAAAAACTAATAATGGCTACCATTAAAGACAACATTTAATGAAATGAGGATTCAAATCAAAGATAATTGGTGTTAGACCAGAGACTTTAGTAAGTACTTCATTTCCAGCAATCAATCAAATAAAGTCTGAATCAGCAGATATGAACTTAGCTTCAGGTGAGAATAGTGATATGCAAACAAAGGATGTAAGGTGAAGCCATCAAAATCAACAGAAATATTGTGGTGGCGGATGTAGAAAGCCAACTTGCAGATGGCCTAAGTGGGAAGTCGCTTCTAACAAGATTCTGGATCATGTTCATGTTTCTTCCATTAAAGAAAAGAAAATATGTGGAAACTGTGATAAATAAGTCACCACTATTGTCTACATGAAAAGAGGAAAAGGTGGAGCGCGATTAACTAGGATTGATGTCTTATTCCTTGGCTAACAAATATTGTTGAATTACCCTGTTCTACCTGCTAATTAAAAATGAGCTCACCCTTTTCCATAAGAACTTCCATTTGTTGAAAGATAGAGAGAAAAAAAAAATGGACTTGCCTCTGGAATCTGTATAGGGCAATTTCACATCATTCAACTATAATATTTTTCTCACCGACTGTCATTTGTTGCCTCACAGACTAATCCTTAGAACAATAACACTACACTGTCATTATCATTATGTATTATATTTAAGAACTTTAATAATGTTTCTATTCATAACTTAGAACAATACAATTACACTGTCATTATCATCAAGCACATTATCATAATATAAAAATAAGATGTGATAGCAATCAGGAATTCAGTAACATGTTTTTTTTGTTTTTTAAATATTCAAGTTTTGTACTGCAAAATGTGGAGCTAACCAGTAAAAATTGACTTGATTTTTGGACTTAGCATCCCAAAATTAGCTAAGAAAAAAGTTGGCTTGTACCAAAATATATGTAAGCCAGTTTGTTAATCAGTAAGCCATCTCTGTCAGAAATGCAACCAAATTTTCAGTTATGTGCCATGCGTGATACACGATTAGGCGATCATGTATCTTTTGATACATGACTGACAAGGCAGATTTTTTCCTCGCAGTAGGTTTCCATTTCTTTCTGCAGTAGACCAGTTGCCATCCAAGGCTATAGAACCCGATCTGTCCTGCTATTTACCCATATCTGGAGGGGGGGATGGATTCATACCTTTCCCAAGGGTATTAGCATGTAAGCGAATGTAATGGATCTGACTGGATTTCGAACTTGGCTCTCCAATTCCTCAATCGAAGCCGCTATCTATTACTCTACTGTGCCTCCTTACAAACCAAGTTTTACCAAATGTTTATTCTTTATGTCCGATTGTAAAGTAACAGTCTAGAAGTTGCAATAAAAACAGTTTGAAACTAATATCATTATATCGGTAACAGAATGTCAGTTTACAACAATTGCTTCTTTTTTTATTTTTGGCTAATACATTTTTAATTAAAAAATTCTATTATATCTATCTTGAAAGCAACTAATTTCTTAAAATAATTTTTTTTTATAAAAACAAAACATGCAAAAGAAAGTTTCTTCTTCAAGAACAAGCCTGATTATGAATTATTTTCATCTTTTCTTAATCCCATGTTCCTTAAGCAATCATGGCCTTTCGCAATTTTTCTTTAATCTGTATGAATTACCATAACTGCTTGCAAAAAAATAGTGAAGTAGTTTCCCGCTGACTTTTGAATTCAGAGCTTGCCTTCTAGACTAGCTGCTTGAGGGTTCAGTCTACTTTGCTATTTAATCCATACTGGGGGAGAGATCTATTAGTGTCTTTCTCAACAGCATTTGTGTGAAAGTGATAACAGACTAGGTTGAAATTTTAACTGTTCACTGCTTCTACTTTCTATGCTAGTAACTGCCACATTACTCACACATCCCAGATATATTTATAGATATTAAACAAAAATGAGATTGTCAAAAAAAAAAAAAAAAAGCTATGATTGTTCACAACCAGAAGAGACATGGCATAATAAAGAGTTTTAACAATAAGCAAAGTTACTTCATAAACTGTTGAGCTCTCAAACAAAATCAACCTATTGACCTAAGAGTACAAATTTACCAGTACAATGCTCTTGTATCTAATCACTGAAAAGATTTACACAGCCTGACATGCAAGTAGAAAAAGGCTGTTCACATGAGTAACTTTGAATGAACTGTTTATGACACATCATTGTTGATCTGATTTGTTATGTTATAGAGAATGAAATTTATCCAGAATGTCTAGTCAGTGTCATGACAAGTGGTTCAGTCTCAGGGTTCAAGGAGTGAATAAAGAGCTGCAAAAATCTTTTAAAATCATTTTTGGGATAGTAGGCATGAATTTATATATATATAAAAACACACATACGCAATAAAAGAAATTGTAATTAATACTAGATATTTTTTTTAAACCTATAATTAATACTGGATTTTTTTATTTTGTTTTTTTAAGCAAATCTATAATCATACCAGATTTTATGGTGCACATTAGTCAGTTAAGCTCAATACTTTTTCAGTTCCATAAAAAAAAAAACTGTCTTTCTTGTTGTCATCACAATGTTTCAGCCATTGTGCCCACTAGCTTTTCAGGTGTCTGTTAATCTGGGTAACCTCCAGGCAATTTCAAATGGAGCCCTCTACTTAATCTAGAAGTGTAGATCATTCTCAGTCTGTTGTACATTTCTAGAGATATCTCATCTTGTTCTGTTATTTATTTTTTTAATTTTTTAGTCCTGACCACTTATTGCCAGTCCTGTTTACTCTGTGGCTTGCAACACTATCACAGTAAAATACCAGTTCTCATTTAATCACCAAAGTTAAGCAACATTGAGCGTGATCAGTACCTAGATGAGTGACACACAGGTGTTTGTGTGTGTATATATATATATATATATATATATATATATATATTTATTTATTTATTAGTAATCTCTAAGAGCTCAGAATGAGAAGTCAGAAACAGATTTTGAATTCCAGTCAGGTCCATTACATTCACTTATGCACAAATATCCTTAGGAAAGGTATGAACCCAAATCTTCTCCTCCCCTGTCTATGGGTTAAAATAGTAAGACTCTGAAAATCATTACCCCCAAGAAATTGTCAATACAATATTTCCTAGGAAAAAAAGAAAAATTATTCTTACAATCCCAAAATATGTTTCGGCTTTAAATAACCTACAACAGGTTGGTAAGCCATAATAAAAAAAAAAAAACTCAACCAATCAATGTTTACACTGAGTGAGTTTGTACTACCTGAACCTGATATTGAACTCACAATTCACTGTCCATGTCTAGGAATATATCATCTTGTTTAGTACTGCTCAGTTATTGCCAGTCCCGTTTATACCGAATCTGGACTACTTGGTACAAAAATTGAACTTACAATTACTATACCACCAAATTTAGAAACCAATGTTTTAATCTACTAGTCTAATGTCCTCACAAATACCTGAACAAAGTCAGAAGGCATGAGACTGTGTGATAAATATGAAGACACTAGTTTGACTGTAACTAATGTAAATAATAGCAAGTTTAATTCAGATGCCTTGAACTTAGTCCCAACAAACATTACCTTACTTTGTGAATAAAGCATTTAATACAATTAATGTCATGCCCATCATTTTTACAATGGCTTCAGCTTATATCAAATGAATATTGTCATGACAGATTACCTGCTTACAAGCCCACTTCAAAAGTGTAAGTTAAAGAAAGTGGTATACATTAAGTTGACAAGAGTATAAGTCAGCATAGTGTGAATTTCTTTGCTCAACAGTAAGAGAATTGAAGAACCTTCCCAGGTATAAATATGGAATCATAAGCAGGTTGTTAAGATTGGAATCATTGCTGAGAATGTAACAAGTTGGTTGTGTGGCATTTTGTGTCCTCATAAACAATATCAATGAAAGTTTCTTTGTCTTGATCATTAGAGAAACAGATGTGGTGGCATCAATTCTAGAAGGTAGTGAGAAAATGCTCACATGTTGACTTAGCTAGCCTCTCTAAGGAATGTAGAGTGCAGAAAGTGTGTTGACACATAGCCCTCTGCTGACTTCATACTGTTTTGGTCTTATATTCAAAACTTAGACAAAGGCAATCCATCACCACTAGAATTCCATGCACACAAGATATTCTGACCAAATGCTCACACATCCTGGCCCAGCCTCTGCATCAGTTGGCACATCAGCCATTTCTTTTCTGTTTGCCACTAATCTGAAAATGTATGTTGAAATGCCATGGTAACAGCACAAAGGAATTCAATTGCCTGAACAACTCAGGAACAGTAAAATTCTTGCTACCTATCTATATTCAAGATGAATTTCTTTGCTTACAGGAATACATATTACTGAATAAATCAAACTTAGGTACAACCACAGAAAACAATACCTAAGGTTTAAAATGAATTTTAAAAAAATGAAAAATATGTCCTGAAGCTTTTATTTTAGTTTTAATTTCAAGCTAATAGACTAAATTTACTATTTCTAATAAGCAAAATACTTTGCCCATTTCAAAAACTAATTTAAATTAACTGGAAAGAATTTTATCTTTTTGCTAAAAAAAAAAAAAAAAAAAAAAAAAAAAATCGCTGATTAGTTCCCCCACTTTCTTTTTTAGTTGACTTTCATCAAAATGTAATTCTCTTTATTCAAAAAAAATCTTCAAAAAATAAAATATACTTTTCTGAAACTTTATTTGAGGAATATTAGTTGATTTAAAGTATAATTAATCTAATTTGAAACAACTATTATTTATTTTAACTTTTAAATATTGCAGAAATCATTTTTATAACACACCGGTAGCTGTTAAGCTGTTGATGTGTCTGACACATTGATATGTTGTTCTAGAGGGAGCTTTAGCAGTAAAAAAAAAAAAAAAAAAAAAAAAAAAAAATTGAATTAACAGGACTACTCAATTATTAAGTAGTCAGTAATCTTAAAAATTTAAGAAAATTATTCTCCATAATGTGTTTTGTTGACTTTTGGATACTTTCTGGCTTTAAATTTACTATAGTTATCGCTCTTATTTTCTGATAATGATGTGTATAGCTTTTGATTAAAATAATAAATAAAAAAAATTATAAAAAAAAAAAAGGTTTATACCAACATTAACACACACAAAACTAAGAAATTGAATACAGATCACTGATTTTCCAGAGCTTGATGGTCTGGAATGTTTTTAATCCAGATAAATTTATGAGCGCACTGCATACCTGTAGACATATTGGAAGCTGCAAAATTATTCTTATTCTAGACAACTTTTTTTAGATTTTAAAAATTTTGGGGAAGATAATGATTTACTGATACAAGTCCTATTAATTAACACATAGCCAGGAGAAGAAGTCGATTCATAGCTTTCCCAAAGGTATTTGTGTGGAAGTGAACATAATGAACCAGACTAGAATTGGAACTCAGCTTTTCGATTGCCAATTCCGAGTCATTAGCCATTACACCAGCTGCACATCCAAACTTACACCAGTGGGGATTCCCAAGCAGTCACCCCTCTAGGTACTGACCAGGCTCAACTTGCTTAACTTTGGTGATCAGATGAGAACCAGTGTTTCAACATGATATGGCCATAAGCTGAAAGAACTATTAGATAAAATAATCAGAGAAAGTAAAAAGAAAAGATTGACCATTAATTGTAACAATGAAATGACTGGTGGTGAGTAAAAGGGGCAGTTCAAGACATGAGTTACACATCAAGAATGTCAAAGTTAAACAAGCAAAAATTCAGTTAGCTGAGCAATGTTACATCATCAGACAATGGAAAGTGTGATAGATATCTTAAGTTATATAGGAATAGAAAAAGATACTTTATCCAAAGTTGAATAAGGTAATATGAGATCAATAAATAACATTAGAAAAAGAGTGCAAGACTTCTATGATGCTAGCCATCCTATAGAGCAACATTTTTTTCATTTTTTTTTTTTTTGTATATCTAAAGCATGTCAAGTTCTGTGACATTTAAATTATGATGATAAAAAGAACAAAAAGAGCATACTTTTTACGATTTAACACAAAACAATTTATTATAATTTGTAATAAAAAGATAATTAAAATTCTTAAAAGAAAAAAAGTTACTTATTTTTCTGTTTATTATAATTTAACATTTAATGAGATATCTGAGCTTAATGGATTTTTTTTTAAGAATACCTTCAAAAATAGGTCGCTGAGAAGAGAGGCTGGAGAAAGAAGCAACTGGAGAAGAGCAATCCACAACAGAACATCCTTTGGAAACACCAAAAGGCAAATAGAAGAGAACTCAAAAAAAAAAAAAAAAAAAAGCCAGAGCTCTCCATCCACTGAACCCTCCATTCTGCCAGGAGAGTGTTCCACAAAGCATCAGTTCTTGGGAAGCTGTCCAAATGAAACTTCTTGCTTGGAAAATGAAAGGAACAGTGATGATTCACACGTGTGTATGTGACATGGCAGGTCCGAGTTGTAAAGGTCAAGGCTTGTGGGACTAAGGAATATAGCTCATCAGAACCTATGCCATGGAAACAGCAGCAAGAGGTTCACAATGTTTCATCTGTGTAAAAAGAGTTGTAAGGTGGAAAAGAAGTCATCATCCACAAGTCTGCATAGACACTCTTGAACTATCAAGCGACAAGTGAGGACTAGGCAGCTATATATGGCAGCAACACTCCATTTTTGGTCTGATCTGGATCTTGTAAAAAGAGTATTGCTGGAAGAATCAAATACTTACTGGAGTGGTATAATGAAGCAACCTTTTTTTCCAGCATCTTTCGCAATAGATTGGTTATATGTTTGCAGAAGTGTTCTTATAAGTATCTCATAAGGTTTTTGATCCATTAATTAATAATATAAAATTTATAATATTTGCCCAAAGCCAATGAGTACCTGAAAACTACCCAATATTACTTGTAATCTAATAGTTATATTTGTATACAAGTTGTACACTTAATGTAATAACTATTATAGGACAGAGATAGCCTTTGCTAAATAGTCGCTCACTTAATGCTTGTGCAAAACTTGTCAAAATCTTGCTTACCAACAATCTATTTCCTCAGTTTCATTCGTTGAAATTACTTTTATTGCCTGTCACATAACATACATAATGTATGTGGAAAAAACAAATCTGTTTATGGATGCACAGATATATAATAACTGGTTGCAATGCAAATAGCTTTCATGTTATTATCAAATCAAAATTCATAATAGGCAATTATTCCTATGATTAAAACATTCTAAATACATTTGAATGCATCTTTGTTCATGAGCAATGTGTATAGGTGTGTGAGCAAAATTCCAAAACAAAACAATGCTTACATTAACACAAAACAATTGTGAAATAAAACAAAATATTTGACTTATAGAATTTATCATGACAATCTCATTATTCAAATAATTTTTTTCCTTTCCTCCAATCACTATTTTTTTTTTTTACCAAGTAAGGTTAATTATTATTATTATTATTTTTTTTTTTTGATAAAATCCAAATCCAAACCAGAGCCTACTCATTCTTGAAGAAACCCCTCCCTGATTGACCACATCTTCAGGGATGTAGACATACTCCCTACACATACCTAAGTGCAGGTTGGTGAGACTATTTAACCCATAGTTGGGGTGGATGGCCGTTGACTCTGAAGAGTTCATCTACCGTTTAACAGCTTTTGTCTATTGTGATGCTGGGGTTCCACTTACCCATCTCAACAGGCGAAGGTTTGATGTAGGAGCTTGTTTAGTCACTGACCACTCAGGTTTTGAATTCAGAGTTGTTCTAAACCAGTAACTATCCATAGCTATCTGACCCAGTTTATTCTACTATTTACCCATAGCTGAGGGTAAAGAGAAGAGACAGATTCCCCAATGGTATTTTTGCATGTAAATGACTACAACAAACTTGACTGGAATTCTAACTCATCTCTCCAATTCCTTAAACCAAGCCACCATCCATTACTCCACCATGCCTCCCTTGATAAAATACAAGAAACAAAATGTCTTGTAAACTTTTTAAATGTTAAAAAAATTATTAGATTCCTACTTGAAAGGCAATGGCTTGTACCACAAGCAATCAGATATGGTGGCATAAAATTCTTTAACACAGAAAATGAATTCAGTGAATCAAGTTTTAATTTCTGCAAAACTTTTTGTTTACTTTATTTTTATGTTCTTGAGAAAAGGCATGGCTCCATTCCTTCCCTGTACTATCCCCTCTCCAAATACCTTGACAAAATGGCTTATCCCTGACATACCAGGATGATCGAGAGAGAAAAGTGAGTGAGTGAACATTTAGACGATCCACTTTTCTATAACATACATGCCGAAGTGATTCTATTTTTAGTAACCCAAGTGATTCTATTTTTAGTAACCCAAGTGATTCTATTTTTAGTAACCCAAGTGATTCTATATTGACGCACAAAGGACATTCTTTAATACTCGACCTGGTGATCAAAGAAATTTACACTAGCAGAATTTTAACCATGTCTATGCTTCTTTCAATTTTCTTACTCTAACAGTGTTCCTATAAACCTCATTCCAAATAGAGTACCATAACTATTTGTGTATAATATACACCCCTAACATTTGGCTATCAAATTCTAGAACCCCCCCCACACACACACCAAAAAAAAAAAAAAAAAAAAAAAAAAAAAAAACACCTTCATATACACAATGGATTTTTAGACTGTCTTTCCCCAGTCTAAGTAGGAATTTGAACTCTGCACACCAATTCTGTATTCAGTGCTGATAACCACTGTGCTACCCCTACATCCTATCTACTAATACCACAAGCATAAAAACAAAGAAACATGGTGCCAAGGTTAAAGGTTAGGTTTATTCTGCTAAGCTATTGAATACTCCTAGCTTAGTTGATAAAGCAGCTTGGCATGCATTCAGCTTCCCCCAGGTAAAAAGGGACCAGAATTCCAATCCTAGCAAGAACTTATGACTTACTTCTGAACCAGGGTTGTCACGATTGACAAACTGAGTAAAACGTAAAAAATTTTAAATTAAGATTAAAGGAAGCACTAACTAAAATTAAGTAAAACTTGTTTTAAACAAAAAAATAAAAATAAATAAATAAATAATAATTAGATATATCAGTGGCATTAGATAAAAAATATGTATATGATAAAATAAATATAAGGATCTTGAAATGAAAAATAAAATATGGCACCTTAAAACTAGTCATACTCATAATAATTGGAGTATTGGCTATGATAAAAAAAATGTACAAATAAGAACATTAATGAGATCCCTTTAACCCGTTTACAAGAGATTCAAAACAATTACACTGCTCATCTATTGAGGAGAGTATTATCAATACAGAGAAATTATAAACACTGTACAAATATCACTTAACGTCAGAATTTGTGCAAACCGAATGTGTATATTTACTAACTTGCCTTATTTCAGCTGCTAAGTAATGACATGGCAATGGATTGTAGTGAAGAGAAAGAAAAGATAATACCAAGCAATATATTAGCAGCAAATAATTCAGTAAAAATAAGCAAAACGCTTGCAAATAGGTGAATCTAGATTTAAAAAAATAATTGCATCAATTAGATTAAAAAAAATGTTTTATTAAAATAAAATCTAACTCAGAAATACTTAATACATCTATACATCTTCCTTTATCAAACCTGGTAAGATTTTGTTCAAAAAGTAAACAGCTCTTAATAAAAAAGAAAAAAAAGGGGGGAGGGGGGGGAGAAAAAAGGGGGGGAGAAAAAGGGGGAAAAAAGAAAAAAAATGGGGAAAAAAAAAAGAAAAAATGGGGAAAAAAAAAAGAAAAAAAGGGGGAAAAAAGAAAGAAAGAAAGAAAAAGGGGAAAAGGGGGGAGGGGGAAAAAAGGGGGGAAAAAGAAAAAAAAAAGAAAAAAAGGGGAAAAAAAAAAAGGGGGAAAGAAAAAAACCCCACCAAAATATAAATATATTTTAAGCAGTTCTAAGGTTAGAATTACAGGTACAATCAATGAGCTACAGCAAAAACAATTGGTGATACTGTTGAGAGAACCACCTCTTTTGTTGCAAGATGTAGACGTTTTTCAGTAAATATTTAATCCTTTCTGGAACAATATTTGGCAGTGTCATGATGCAAGTTCCCATAAATGTAAGGAACAAAACATGGATTTTAAACAAATAATTAATGCATGCATTAACAAAAAAAGAAATTGCATTAAGGTGTGCACAGTTGAAAGGAAAGGACATTAAAAACTCAGCTATTATGAGCGAGTAAGTGTTCAATCATCAGTTGACTGGGAAAATAAACGTGCCCCAGCAGGGATACCTTTATCTATGCCCCGATACATCTGGAAGAAAGAGGAAGGAAATGTTTGTCTTTTCATAGACCTAAACAGCACAGCCTTGGTGAAGCTAAGTTAGGTAACCCATGGTACTTTTGTTGGGGACATGGGAAACATGATATGCTAAAAAGACTAAAGGCATTTCAGAGTCTCTGGTTGAGGGGTCACCAGGAAATTTCTTCTGTGAGAGAGATATTCATCAAAAGCTTTCAATGAGTATTTTCTGCAGCTTATAGATACAACTGAGAAAAAGAAAAAAAAAAAAAATCAACTAATTATTGGATTTTAATAAAATGTTTTTGTACTTATTTCAGGGTTCCCACAGATCTGTGTAAAATAAGTTCCAAGACTATTCCAGGACTGTTAAGAAGTTTCATGGATTTAAACTGGCACGCACGCACACAAAAAGTGAATGGTCACCAATTTCAAAACCACAAACTTTGTGATTTATCTTTTAATAGTTTGATAGACGAGATATTCAAAGAAAAGCTGCAGGTGGTTCCAATAATTCATGTCACATGGATCAGTTAAAAACAGTGAAGAAATCAAAGTGTTGAAGGCTAAAACACAACTGAATGCATACATGGATATGTTACACATTTTGTGTAGCATTCTGCACAATTTGGAGTTCTACTCCACTTAAAAAATTTTTGAATTAAATACTAATTCTTACTGCTACACATTTCAACTATCTAGACTATTCATGGTTTTGTGAATGTCAAAAAATTCTTGATTGTTGCACATTTCCTTGAAGCCTAATGGTTTTAATGAAGAGAATTACAAATAGAAAATTTCACAAAAAGACTACAAATGGCTGTCATTGCACAGAACACAATGTTAACATTTTTTCAGTTCATCTAGTTTAGCATTCAGCCGCTCTTCCGATATCTCCATGGACTTTTCCTTTGCAGATCTTTGTATGGCATTGGACTTTGTGATAAGTGTGAAGTTTGGAGTCTGCTCAGCTTTTTCCGCATAGCTGTCAGCCAACTTGAGCAATTCTGTGCAACTTTCAAGCTTATGCTTTTTTAGTCGTTCGTTCTTCAATTTCCATAAGTATGGATTTCCATTTTTGTCCAACTGCCTCTTCCTGCCTTTTTTTCTTCTCAGCCTCAAGGTATTGTTTGTATGCTGTTCTGGTACTGGGAACACTGCAGAGAAGAGCCTTAGTCATAGGAATATTCCCAGCACCTCTAACTGTGGTCATATAGTCCATGATAATGCAATGTGCAACCAGAGTCTGTGGTTTCATATTGTCAGCGGAAATTTCTTTATTGACTGAGAAACTGCTCTCCACTGAGGCCTTTCCATTAGAGAGTACCAGCAATCTGCTAAAAACTTTCTACAATTTTTGATATTCTTTGTTGCTAGACAAAGAAGAGTAGAACAAAGTTTCCATATGTTCTTAATGTCTGCTGAAATTCTTGAAAGCATTATTTCCAGCAGCCTTCTCCTCAAATTCTTTGTACTGACTGATGATGTCATCACAATCAGATTTGCTGATTTGTTTTTTGTCCATCATGTGGGAAAGACATCTTTTTAGACTGTCTTCTGTGGCAGATTTTTTTTTTTTTCACAAATAGATCCAGGGTCCAGCCATGTAAGTGACCTTACAAGAGGGTATCTAAGGGGAAACTTTGCCAGAAGTTTCTCAATGCTGGAGATGAAATTCTGCATGCAAACAAATCTTTTGTTGACATTTCTTTTTTTGCATAAATTTTTCATAGGCCTATCTTCCAAAAATCCACACTCAATCTTTGCAGCATCTTCATACATATTTGGTTTGACAAAATTCTTACAAATTCCTTCAGTTTGAAAAATATAATTATCTTTTTAGTGTGCTCTTCCTTTACAAATCTTTATAGTTTCATGATCACGCTAAAAAGATCATCTGCAAGAAGAGGAAGCAATGGTTTATCGCTCTGATATTTTATAAGAAATGGCATGTCTTTTGAAACAGATACAAAGATCTACAGTTTCAGTGGAAATAAAACATCATTCATGTTTGACACCACCAGAGAGAAAGACTTGGTCTGGGGGGAACATTTTTCTTTTTCTGTCTTTTTAAATTAAGTTTACAATTTGATGACATCTGGCCAAGTGTCTAAGAGTCGTTCACATGTTTGTACATTTTCTAGCCATCTATGGCAGAAATACAAAAGTAAAGCGACAGGGTTGCTAGATTGAACTTTTAATATAAAGCCAAGCTATAAAACATAAGTTTGATTTCATCATTTTTTCACGCTTACAAAAGATAGGTCATTATTAGTGTACAAACCTAAAAAATAACATTCTCCTTATTTTTTCAAAGATGTATTTTCTATTCTATCAATGTTCCTGTATACACTTTCTTTGAGTCAAATTTGATTCTCAAACTTGTTACTTTTGGCGATAATTTAGACAAATGTAGATTACACAAAGATACACATTGACACGGACGCATAACGTTTCTATGTTTTTGGCATGAACTCACACACAGCCTACTAGAGACCAAAAGAACTTTTTACTTTTGGAATCTACATGTGAATAAAATTTCTTCAATTGTTCCAGTTTTAAAAACACGGATAAATTGTTAGAGATTCTACTAAAAAATGTATTTTATTACTGTAAAATAATTTATTATTTTCCTTTCAATTACAAATACAATGAGAGTGAACTAATTTATCTTTGACCGAGATGTTTACTTTTCTCTGGTGACTTTTTATCTTTGCTTTTCTTCTTGAGTAGCAAATAGGAGACGACACGCCTTCATATTCTTTCTCCCTTTCTTTCTCGTCACATAGATGAGAAGATATAGAAGTAACTACATGGTGATGAACTCATTCTAATCAAGGAAACAAACCACTATTTGCAATAATTGCCAAATATTACTGATGACTAAAGGAAAAAAAAAAAAAAACTTTTTTTAAAGAAAAATTTTAGCTTGCAAAAAAAAGCCACGTTTCTAGGATTTGTCATTTTGACTTTCATGAATTGAGAAAAAGGATGCGTGGGCAACCTAATTTAGAAAATTCTCAGGACTTTTCAAGATTTCCAGGACCTGTACGAACCCTGTTATTTAATAAAAGATAAAATGGAGAGACAAAAAATAAAGGGCGCATATATATAACACCACCAAATGATGCCTAATAAATAATGTTGCAATTCCCAAAACCATTTTGTTTAACTCCTTAATGCTCACCCTAAAATCTAGTATTAATTCTAAAAATTAAAATTTAAAAACATCCCATATTAATGTAGGTTTCAAAAGAAAAACAGTATTAGGTTTCCACCTGTAACTTGTTAATGCTCAACATTCTGAAAAATGGGACGGAAGACATTGATAGGTTAAACAACAAAGGGTATCTGAGTATGATTACGAGGTTACATTTTTAAATACTGGATAAATAAAACTTAAGTGTTAAGTAAAACATTGTGTGAGGAAACCAATTTAACGAGTGTGTGTGTTGGGTGGGGGCTAGTATATAGAGTTACAATGATGAACAAAGGTACTTTCTGTCTGAATTTATGATATAAGGAGTTATCATTACTTACATTGAGATTAATCTCATCATCTTTGTGGCTGTCATCACAGCATTTTGACCTGCTGTGTCCTCTGGCCTTCAAGTGTGTTGATACGGGCAGCCTTCAGGGAATTTCAAACTGAAACTGTTATCTAGTCCATGGGAGGATAGCTTATTCTTGTTTCACTGTCCATGTCTAGACATTTCTTGCTTGATTTATTTTTTCTAGTACAGTTCAGTTATAAACAGCCTAGAAATTGAACTCCAAATTCACACAAACTTTAAATCTAGTAGGTTATTGCCCACTGAATTTGATGGATGGCATCATAATTGCGATCTCAATCTGAGGCAGAGTAGTATATACTCAGACTCAGTGGACTGATTGATTTGTTTCTTATAGTTTATCAACCCTTTACAGGTTATTTAAAGCCAGAAAATGTTTTAATTGGAAGATTTTTTTTTTTTTTTTTTTTTTTTGAGAATGATTTACTGATAATACAAGCCTTACTAATTAACCTATATCTGAGAGAAGAGGTAGATTTATACTTTTCCCAAGTGTATTTGCTCATAAGTGAATACAATAAACCAATGAGAGTTGGAACTCTGCTACCTGATTCACAATTCCGTGCTGTTATCCATTAAATCACCTGTAATTTCCCAGTTTACAGCACCTGGTTTTCCCTACTGTCACCCATCTAGGTACTGACCAGGCTGAAACAGAGTGAGGCAGATGTAATATGAGAGAGAGGAGTAAGTAAAGAAAAATATATAATAGTGATGGAGATATCCCTATACATGAACAATGGAACAAGAAGAATCTATCCCTATAGATTAAATAAAGAATTCAGTTTGAAACCCCCCTGGATTGATTGATTTGTTTTTGACAGCTTATCAACCTTTTGCAGGTTATTTAAAGTCAGAAAAAACTTTTTTTTAGATTGTAAGAATTTTTATTCTTTGGAAAAAATGGTTGAGTGATACAAGTATTACTAATTAATCCATAGCTGGAGGGAAGAAGAGGTGAATTCATACCTTTCCCAGGCATATTTGCGCATAACAAACCCGATTGGAATTGGAACTTGGCTATCTGATTAACAATTCCAAGCCATTATCCACACATCCAAGTTCACATCAGCTGGTATTCTCAAGCAGTCACCCATCTAGGTAGTGACCAGGCCAGATGTGGCTTAACTTCAGTGATTGTACAGGAACTGAAAAACTCCCTAAAGATCTACTCAGATTGACAAACACCGAAAGGTGGCACAAAAAAACCTTTCTTCTGAATGGTCAGTATTTTTGAGTTGTGTTCAAAATCAGTCAAGTTGTCAGATTTTTGCAGTTTTGCCTACAGAGGGACTGAATGCTGTTAAAATTTTCAAAGAAGAATATTAACAATATTGGACATAGCACTTTTTTTTCTTCATACCCCACTAAACCAAAATTTTTATAACCAGTGGAATTAAGTATCTTAAGCTCACTCCCTTAGTTCCTCCCAAACAAAAGTTAGGATTTTCATTAGTGAAAACTAATAAAAAAAAGTCATTTTCATACAAATGCTTATTTTTATTCTTTTTTTGGTTTCCATACTTTAAAATTATAGTTTGCTTTCAGGGCAGACCAACAAAAAATGTAAACGGTTCTGAAATGATGGATACAAGATGATAGGACATTCCATTCAAAATTGGTTGATATTTTAATCAACAGCTTAGTTGTTACAATCTAGGTTTGTTCTTTATGAGGTTGGATCAATAAATCTGTAACTAGATGTGGAGTTATTAGGAGTTTCAATTAGAAATTATCACTGTATAATATATTATCCATTCACCATTGAATCAAGTGCATTGACAAAGGAGATTATATTCAAAAGTAAACATTGTGTAAAGTGAATGCTTTTTCAATGATTAGGTCAGACTTATTGGTGTACTTAAGTCTATGTAAACAGTTTCAATCTAACAAGACTTTTGTTTTGAATTCTCAGATATTTGAAAAGGTTTATATTGAAATCAGTCCAAACATCTATGAAGTATAATCTCTCACACACACACACACTTATTGTTAGATTGTAAGTAATGATGATGCACTACTTAAATTAAGTGGTCTGCTTGTAAAAACAGGAAAAACTTTTGTAGATTAGCATTCATTAGACCTTCCTCTACCCATGAAATGTCAAAATTCAAAAAGATTTTTTTTAGCATTTTAGAAGAGAGGTGCTGTGCTGTTCATAATATCCCAATCATGAGTCCCATAACTCACGAGTTGTAGAGACACAGCATGTGCTGCTGCTGCTGCAGTAGAAGTGGTATGTCTTGGGGGTAGATAGCTTGACAGAGGCCAACCTTTTCCAGGCTTTTTCCTTCTAGACTGGTTGCCACCCAAAGCTATAGAACTGTTTGTCCTGCTATTTAACTATAGCTTTAGAAGAGATGGATTCATACCTTTTCCAAGGGTATTAGCATGTAATGAACTAGGCTGGAATTCAAACTTGTCTCTCAGATTCCACAATCCAAGCTGCGATCCATTACTCCACTGTGTCTGCATTGTTCATAATATAAACAGTTTTAAATCAATCACTGACTTAAGAGTTATCTGTACTTTCTGTTTACAAATATCAATTTTGAAACTGATTATGCAATTGGTAACTGCAGACTACTGATTCATCTTTTCCAATTCATATTAGTACACAGTTACCAATGATCTAAGGAAAGCTTCAAACTTGACATTTTCATACATTGTTTTAATGGCTTATCAACCCTTTGTAGGTTATTTGAAACCAGAACATATTTTTAGATTGTATGAATTTGGAGGGGTGGAATAATAATTTACTGATACAAGTCCTACTAATCAACCCATAGCTAAGGGTAGAAGAGGTGGATTCATACCTTTTCCAAAGGTGTTTGCAGATAAGCGAATATAACAAACCTGAATGGAATAGGAACTTAGCTCATCGATTTCCAATTAAAATGGTTTTGGGAATTGCAGCATTATTAGGCATCCCTATTCTTTCTCTCCATTTTCTCTTTTATTAAAATCCAATAAATAGTTGATTTCTCTAAAAAAAAAAAAAAAAAAAAAAAAGACCCCAAAAAAACAACATGATATGGCTGTAAGCCCTTGACATTTGCAAATAAAAACTAAGTACATATAACTCTAAGGAGTCAGGGATTGATTTGACATTGTATTTATATTATGAACAAGACCCCCCTTCTAAAATGATTAAAAAAAAAAAAAAAAAAAAAAAGATTTTCCAATTCTGACAAATATATCATGGATAGGAAAGTATAATAAAATGCTAATCAGATTTGACAAAAATTCTCCCCTGTATTGAATTTTGAGTGGACCAGTTAATTTATGTAGTGTGAACAATGTGAATATTATCAAAAAAAATTACATCAATTCATCACAATTATACAGAAAAAGGACAAGTAACAATGTTTTTGTTAGTAAGACCATAACTAACATTCCTGCTTTAAAAGTTTCAAGATTGAATTTCTGTTAATCATAAATTAGACACATGAGAAACAAAATAATGTTAAATGAAATTGGTTTCAAGCAGAAAATGAACTTTCATGTTTAATATCAAACCTTTTGAAAGCCAGTTGTTGACAGAGATGTTTTTGTTCTTTTAAATAAATGAGATCTAATTAATAGAAGAAAAAGAAAAAAAGAAAACACTAACTACTTGTTGCTATAATAATAGTCCTTTCTTCTATTTCTTTTCTTTTGACTTTTGCTTCAGAAAGAGACAGACTTGTATGTAAACACTCAACAAATCATCACTATCATTAGACATCTATTATTATTTGACAAACACATTATGTTAATCTTGCCACAAAGTGGAGGGAAAAAGTGTGAATCATAAAACTTGTTACAGATACTCAGTCTTGGGCCAAAGAGTGGTTGCAAAATTTTGTCCGGTTTTATTTTTGATGCTATGTCCTTTCAGGGCGTAGGCGTTTATGGCTCTTCAGATTTATTTATTTATTATTTTTATATCCATGAATTAACAGACATTCTTGGGAAATATGGTGGAATGACTGGTTTCCGCCCAAGGCTAGAGAATCCAGTTTTTCTCTGCTTAACCCATAGCTGGAAGGAGTAAAGATGGATTCAGGCTTTTCCAAAATACTCAAATTTAGCTGCTGCTTTTATGTTGCAGCTTCCTTTCAAAAGATATGCGCGATCACGGCTCACCACAGATTCCTTTATTTTTCTTTTAATTGCTAGGCGTTCTTGGGAAAGATAATGCAGTGGTTTCCTATTACCTTCTCCGCGGTTTGAAATTCTGAGTCTTGCCTTCACCTAAGCTGGTACCAGGCAAGGCTAGAAATCAGTCTACTATGCTATTTTTAACTTATCGTTGGTGGAGGTGGGGATATTTCAAAATTAAAATAATCCAGAATGCAATATTTTTTACTTCACCCTCGTCATTATCCGGGTGTTGATGCATGAATAGGATTTCTTGTCTCCATTAGGTTGAACATTATACAGTGAAAATTTTAAATAAAATTTCAGCTAATGACTAATTTCAGGTTCTGGTTACTGATCCATTCTCGTAACTACAGTGAAATTTTCTGCTACTGGAAACATTTATAGCGATTTTATAATGTACTTTTTAAAAGTTATCTTTAAAAAATCCAAGTTCAAAATATGAGGCAAAGCAAAAAAACAAAAAAAATTCTTAACAAAAAGGTCTTTTTTCTTGCCTGGAGCAACCCCTCCCCCCAAAAAAAACCTTATTCTACATTTCCTGCCACAGTGACCAAATATCCTGTTTTCAAATTAGGCTTAAAGGAGATACGTATTTACCAAGTTCTGTGAACGAGTGTTGTTAGCACATGCTGTCATAAGAAAAGCCTTACTGTGTGTGTGTGTATATATATATATATATATATAATAAAACACCTCACAGTAAATTAAGTGAAAGACTAACAAATACTGTTTTATCAAGAAAGAAAAGACAACGCATTTATTGAATTTTGTCAGAATTAAACTTTAATTTAAAAACTAAAAAAGTGAAGCTTTATTTTCACTATGAAAAATATTTTCTATGTTGGTTGCCCTGTATATAAAATTTGATTATGGATAAAGAAACTACTGTGACAAAAATCCATATACAAAATAATTTTTAATTAATATTTTTTAATACAAGTTTGAGATATAAGAAAAAAATTATCCAGTTATGCTCTGGTCTGTTAAATTAAATAACTGACTGCAGTTAACACAGGTTACAGAAATTAAAAAAATATGTCATGTTAATTTTTTAAACTAATGAAATGCATCGATTGACAATTTTTTGATAAACTTACTAACTATTGTATATTTAATTTCAACTTCATTAATATTGGTCTCCTGCAACTAAAAACACAATCCTCTGACCAAAGTTTTTTAATTAATGTTTTATTTTTAAAGATCTGAGGTGGGGAAAGGCCAAGTTTGAGATGATGTGCGCATAAACATCAAAAGGAGACTTAAGTTTTATAAAATAAATTATCAATGATAGTTCGCATAATGTTTAGGTGCACTGACAAAAATAAAAAAAACGATTGCGACACATATCTGTTGAGGTTATTTTTTTAATTTAATGACTAAAAAGTCGAACTCACTCCTTTTTCATGCTAACTGAACAGTGAATAATACACATTTCAATAACACAAAAAGTTTCTTAAACAATTATGCTATCAATACATTCAGCTTTCCTTGCTAGGAAATCCCGATCTATATACAAAAAAAAAATTCATTTATTTTAGAATCAGTTTATGGCAGCAGTCAGCAAATATAGGTTAATTTAAATTCGGATGGAGTAAAAAAAATCGAAATTTCTGAAGGGTAATGAAGTCTTAAAGTACGCGTCTGCCAATTTGAAAGTATTTTCTTCATTTTTTGATAGGTAAAAAGAAGAAAAAAAGAGGCGTAGTCGAAACAAATGGATATATTTTTATTTTTTTTAATTCGTTATTTTTTTCCCTAGATTAGCAGTTATTGATTTAAAAAAAAAAAAAAAAAAAAAAAAATACATATCGTTACTTCAACTTCCCCAGCTAATGACACTAAAAAAAAAATGACACTGACAGTCAAGTTACCTGTGAAGTAAAATTTCAGGGTAACGATATCCTTAAAAGGATTCGTGACTGAAGGGGTACCGTAATATAAAAAAAAAAGTCTACTTGCTGACTCTGGCGGTTTTATAACTTTAAGCAGGCAACTTAAAATTTCAGAAATTAAAAAAAATAAAATAAACAAAGCAAGTTTATTCCTTCCTTATGTAATGTAAGTTACGCACATTTCGAAAGAGAACTAATTTTCAAAATCAAATGTTAAAAATATTAAAGAGTCTGTAACTAAGATAAAATAAAAATGAAATACTGACGCAATGATGAAAAGAAAAAAAGGTGGATCAAGTTTGCTGAACAAATTTTGGACAAAAAAAAAATTATATATATATATATACTGAGGAGGAAAATGATTATCAACTGTCAATCACGACGGAGTAGAGAGAAAATAAAATTATCCTGTAGAAAACGTGTCTAATAAACTAAATAAGGCTATAATTTTCATACCCATAGAAAAAAAAGCAATTAACAGGTGTCGTTAGCCTTTCCTTTGTCTGCATTTTACTTACCAGACACTAACAAATAAAAAGACAACAAAAAGAAAATATATTCAAAAGTCAAAACTTGTTCATTTTTTTTTTCAAATAATCAAGATATCATTTAAAGAGTCTTAATTTAAGACTAAGAATTAAATTTTAAAATTTGAAATTTTTGATATTTTGTAAACGTGAAACAATTTTTATTAAAAAAAATAAAAAATAAATAGATTTTTAAGTAAAGAAAAATTCAATATTCAAGCATGTGATAGGCATTTTTGGTTCGTGTAGTAATAATAATCTCAACTCCGATTATAAAAATTAGTTTGTCACGCTTATTAAACTTTTCTTTATAAATGAAAGAAAAAAGTACGTACACATACAAAATTATTTTTTAAACACTAATTGATTTATTTTAAATATATATACTTTATTTTAAATACATTTTAAAGTGCGTTTTTGGGTGTTTTTTTTTTTAAGTAGTAAGTGTTGTTGTAGAGAATCATTCATGATGTGGGGGCGATGAAATAGCCTCTCTTAAAAATATATTTACTGGGCGGTAACTTAATAAAAATAATACAAAATATTATCTCACTCTCGGACAAATATTTTATTAATTTATCAAATCAATATTCCTTATTGTTTTAATTAATACGAAACGAAGTCTTAAACGAGACATAGAACGAATAAGGTGGGAGAGTTTTTTCGACTATCAATAACATTTCCTCTTCATTTTTGATGCAGTCAACTTAAACGTCTGAAGAAAAAAATGAATATAAAAAAAATTAAATATAGATATCGAAACAATGTAATTTATGAAATTATCAATTTTCAGATTAAAAAAAATAGTATTTTTAATATTTTAGAAAAACATGATCATCCGTAAATTCAACTTCAACAAAATGCGAAACGTGAATTTTTAGAAGGAAAGACTAAAAAAAAAAAACAAAAACAAAAAAAAACAACTGGAAGTAAAAATAAATGTAAGAATTAATAAATTAAGATTTGAATTTAATTAATGAAATGAATTTAAAGTTCTTATTACATTTAGTTCTCGTCAGTCCTAACAAACAAACAAAAAAAAATATGAAAATAAATAATATGGGTTTGTGTCAGTCTTTTCTTTTTTAAGACGTACTAAAACACCTAGACTAAAAACAAAACTAATTTGAAAAAAAAAAAAGAAAACAAATAAATTGCAAATTCAAAGCTATAAAAATGAATTAACTTAAGAACTTAAACACCCAAACTATTGTTCGTTTTCTCTTTTACTAAGTCATTCAAATGAAGACATTTTTAAAGACAAAAACATACAATTAAAAAAAAAAAAAGTGGATGCCGATCCTTAAAATTATAAAACAAATCCATTATTATCAGATATAAACTGTTTTTTTTCCCAAATGACAGGCAAAAATATTTTTATTAACTAAAAACAGTTAAATAGAAAAATAGTATATACTTCCAGTGAAGTAAGAAGACTTTCCTAAAAAAAACAAAAACAAAAAAAAACGTAATTATAGAGAAATTGAAGAATTAAGCTTAAGCAAGTTTCAAGTGTATAAATAAAAATTAATAAATGTACATTTGTTTTCGATTTAGATTTCAAAAATCTCTAAGAGATGAAAGTGGGGAAAAGTATATAATTTTTTTCCACGGTCAAAGTCCGTAGATTTAAAATTAATTGACTAGAATCCGGACTCAAATATTAAGAATTGATTGCGGAAGAAAATCTGGGGGTTATTCACATATAAAAATAAAATGAATAAAGTTGTGGGGGTGTATGTGTGTGTGATTTCCACCCCCAGCTAAAGTTTAACCGGTGAGTTAAAAAGAAAAAATTTTTAAGTCAAGTAACGAAAAAAAAAAACAAACAAACAAAAAAAGGATTTTCCACGTATTTTTAAAGATGAAATCAAATGAATAGAGATTTAAAAAAAACATAAACAAAAAAAAGGATTAAGAAGATCAGGGGAATATGGATTGTGGACAGAAAATTATTTAAAAAGAAACAAAAAAATTGTGTAGCTTCTTGTCTAAGGAGTTAAGATAAATAAAAAAAAACAAACAAAAACTTCTGGTTAGTAGAAATTTAAACATTTTAGTTACATTTTAAAAAAAGAAACAGTTCGGAATCATTTTTATTTCCGATTACTTCTTTTTCAAGATTGTATATTTTAAAAAAATTAAAAGAATTATTTTATTTTTGACAGTTGAAATTTAAAACGTAAAGAAAAATAGATGTTTAACATAGACATTTATTTTTTTTAAAAAGAGACGATACTGTAAAAAAAAAAAGTACACAAATATAAACTTACCTTAATTTTTTTTAAAAAAACAGTTTTAAATATTTACAGAGTTAATTTATATCATAATGTGTATTAATAAAAGATTTGCATCCAGCTTTTTGTAAATCATTCCTTTGAGTTTACTATGCTATCGAAATGGGTAGTGCATTTTTGAAAATAAAATAACTTTTTTTTTAAGTTAAAAAAGAAACATTATTCCAAAAAGTCACTACAAATAGACCGTAGTGTAAAAAAGTATCTCCGGATTCTTTCTTTCTTTTCTTTTCTTTTTTTACCTATCAAATTCAGCAGGGAAAATCTTACAGGAAAAGAAGACAAACACACGATATAAGCTGCCTTCTCATTGGCTGTTCGACCCACAACCACTGACATCTAACGGTGACGACCCAAAACATATCACTGACAACTCAAATTACCATATACAAGTCAAATGGAAATATCCCTATATAATTATTTTTATATAAAATTTGAAAAGATCATCACAGAAAAATATCTCACAGGCCGTTTCTCTTATTTTTTTTTTTAATACAAACTTAGTCAAAGTTATAGAACCAATGAAACTTCTAACGTAATACCTAATTTGCAATGAAAACTACCTCCATACTACCACACCAACATGTCACAAATTCTTAATGAAAAATACTAACTATCCCACAATAAAATATATTTGGATTAGAAGAATGAATAAAATAAATATTACTTATTAAAATACAATTTAAAAATTAATCACAATGAAATAAAGTGTATATATATATATATATATATATATATATATATGTGTGTGTGTGCTCAAAACTGTGAATAAACTGTCTAAAGTTCAGGCAGTTTATCCACAACTTTGAGCACAATACTCAATACCTTATCAAAAAATTGAAAAATACAATAAAAATTAAACAGACAGACCATGGTAGTTCTTTTTAACCAAACTTGTTTGAATATATATTACTTTAAGTCCTGTTCTCTAAAAGTAGTGGCTAAAGAAGGAATTTTAGCTAAACTATCCAATTTATTTTTGATAGCTTTATTTGTGTCTTTTGTAACATATTTAGATGGTCAGATTATATGAAACCATTGCTGAAATAACTTCGAATGTTATATTTCAGCGTCTGTAAAAATTTCAATTAGAGTATATCTGTAAAAGGACAATATGAATAAAGACAAAGGGAAAACTTATATTAGCTGACACGTTTCGTCCTCTGAGGGACTTTATCAAGGCACATTTGTCCTGTTAAAGTCCCTAAAAGGAAAAAACGTGTCGAATAAGATAAATTTTCCTTTTGTCTTTATTCATTTTAAATCATAATTCTTCCATGTAGAATAGTGACTATTATTCTCTCAGAAAGATCTACTGTTATTTTTGTTTTATTTAGTCATTAAAAACAAAGCTTGATTTTGTTTTTGCACATTAGATTAAAATATTTTTTTGAGTGAACAATCAATGTATCTGTCATTTAGGAATAAAGTGTTGTTGCCGACACTTGAGTTTGAACACAGATCACCAGAGAGCAAACACAGGCGATCTAATTTCTAATAAGTAGATCACGTGATGGTAAAGGAAATGTATATATGGGAATTAGCATGACATCTAATTGATCACTATTTCTGTTCTATCCTCTATTATTATACGGGTCACTATTCTCTACTCTATCCACTGTACTATTCCTCTATGCTGATCACTATATACTGATTACTATTCAGTGGTTACTTTTCGAGCGAGTATTATCAAGCAAGTACTATTAGTGTGAATGTTATTTGAAGGTCTCTAACACCAGTATTGTTCAACAGCATTACTATCGTTGTATCTGCAATTACAAAGTCTACTACAATGAGCATTACGAAAGTGGCAACGAGTGTTCGTTGACATCACAAAAGTATCTCATTTGAAATATATTTGTTTAATTTTTTAAATGTATCTAAAATATTTGAAAAATGTAACTATTTTTTCATTAAATAATTGTGAGAATCTTCATCAAAAATATACTTTTATAAAAAAATTAAAATAATTCTATTCAACTTGCAATTTTGACACCATTAAGTAATTAGCAAAAGCTTTTTTACTAAAGCAAATTATTTGAAGGTCATCTTTTTATATGTAACTAGTTTCCTTAACCATAAAACCTGTTTAAAAATTTATATAATAAAAAGAATTGTAAAATTATATAAAAATAATTAAAGCGTAAATAAAAAAAATAATACAATAGACTAAGTCTGTTTCTTACACTTTATTTGAGAGGAGTGCTTAAAAACATTTATTAACAGAAGAAAGTTACTAATATATATTTTTAAAATAAAAAATTTTTTTTATAATAAAGCCAGATGATTAGTAAAAATGGCTTGAATATAATTTAATGAGTAAAACTTTATATAGGTGAGGCTCAAATTGATGTTGTAAAAATATGGCCAAAATGAAAATGATGAGACCTTGCCACTAATCTAGTACTGCGCTTAAATTCATAAAGTTTAGGTACCATAGAGGAAAGTTCATGAGAACAATTACCATGAAAATATTCATAGAAAAGGCACTTGGTGTACCATAAAAAATTTGTCATTAAATAATCCAACAAGAAGTGATATACTGTATACTCTGCCAAACTAATTTTGTATGTGTTAATAGTGTAGTGACATTAAAGATAGTAGCAGTAGTAGCTCTAAATAAACCTTATATCAGGAGCAGCTCTCAAATATAAAAACATGTGAATGCTAAAGTAACTCTCTTTCTTCCAGGTTCCCGCTTTCGAACTGCTGACATGAACTTTCCATGCTGAAGCTACAAGGGCTATGAATACTTCACATATAACACACCAACAAAGTTTTCACTATAACATATTAATGAACATTTTGTTGTGTATACAGTTTATGCCTAACAAAAGAAACTCTTGTTTTAAACTTTACTTTTGTTAATTTTGTTTTAATAAATGTTATCTTTGCATTGCAAATCAGTTGGTTTGTTATTTTGTGCATGTATTCTTTCCACCACCACTATTTCATGTACTATAAAATGTTCCCATAAGAAACTTTATGCATTTAATTATTGAAGTAGCTTATCACTAAAACAGGAAGTGTGGCTGGTCAGGTTGACCATTACTATTTACAAATGGGAGATTTACTTATTGGCAAAGAGTAATGGGCAATAATTAAATAGACTGGTCCACTCATAAGAAATAGAGAAAACCTTTCCAGGGAATAATTTTGGGAGATTAGCATTCATTAGACCTTCTGCAAGTTGTGACATGTAGAGAAAGTACTGAATACCCCACTGCATCTCACCCACACCCATACACCGGTTTTGAGTAAGCGTCAATAAAATACGAATGCCTTGAGTCAAGAAGACAGAGATCGTTCCAGCCACCAGATGCAAGACACCCCATGTGACTGCCTACCAACAAGAACCTCTGACACTAGTCTTGTGCCAAACTTCACCAAGTCAGCAAAACAAACTTTACCAAATCAACAAAGTGTCAAAGTGTAGAATATCTAGCAAATTTCCACAAGGCTTTATCTTGAGCAGGTTGTTATATTCATTATGATGGCCTTTTTTGGCTTATCATTTAGACCAATGCACTATATATACCCTGTTTTGAGCAAATGGTAAAATCTAAGAATGGTTTTATTGATATAGTAAGTGTTATGGGTCCTTACCTATAACTACAGAATGAACTCTTCCTAACACTATGTATACTACGCCTCTCAAGAGAGAGAGAGATGAATCAAGTCGAGCCAATAGTAGTTCACTCCAAACCGGACTGACAGTCATACTAACACCTTCCAGATCTTGTATTATTATTCCGTGTAATATATCTTCGTTATTTCTACTCTTGTGTTCATGTTGTTCTTCCTTGGTCCTAAACTGGACCATAACAGTGGTGACGAGGTTACTGAAGAAACAAATTCTACGTGGAGAATCTAAAAAAAAAAAGAAAAAAAACCTTTTTGCTATCGGTCGTCCATAACAGTAAGTCTTATATATACAAGTGCTAATGTAGGAGGTGAAAAAATACAATAAAAACAAATACTGGTTACAATTTCACATTGCAAACATTAAAGATATTGGGAAGCTCATCTTTTAATTTAAATTTAAATTTTGATGTCAAATGTATCTAGATATTTATGTTAACTGATCTCATTCAACATTTTATCATATTTTTAAAATTTTTTAAATTTTTATTAGTGTTGTTTTTCATAATCTTACATAATAAAGGACAGTAGTTTGTGGGGAAAGAAGAAATGTTGTATAATTTTGTGGATGTTAACAAATTTGTCAGTTTTATGTGTATTTTTAGGTGACATTGCATGTTCAATGTATAAACAAACAAGATTGAAGACGCATACAAAAAAAACTTATTTTTATGCTACGGACATTTATTCCTTTTTTTTGACTGTATTAAAACAAAGTTAAAAGATCTCTTGCTTGAGTTTGTCTGTTTTCCTTTTTGGTTCAAAAATAATTTATGGGAAATAAGGATAGGAACGAGTAAAGATAGTTGAGTTCAAATCAGCCTCACACTGAATTGGGAAGACCAAATCGCTACTTCATGAGTAGGGCTGCTAAAACATGCCTGAATGATGGTCATAAAATCATAAGTGAAGTGGTGGTCATAAAATGATAAGAGAAGTAATGGTCATAAAATCATAAGAGAAGTGGTGGTCATAAAATCATAAGTGAAGTGGTGGTCCTAAAATCATAAGAGAAGTGATGGTCATAAAATCATAAGAGAAGTGGTGGTCATAAAATCATAAGTGAAGTGGTGGTCCTAAAATCATAAGAGAAGTGATGGTCATAAAATCATAAGTGAAGTGGTGGTCATAAAATCATAAGTGAAGTGGTGGTCCTAAAATCATAAGAGAAGTGGTGGTCATAAAATCATAAGTGAAGTGGTGGTCCTAAAATCATAAGAGAAGTGATGGTCATAAAATCATAAGTGAAGTGGTGGTCATAAAATCATAAGTGAAGTGGTGGTCCTAAAATCATAAGAGAAGTGATGGTCATAAAATCATAAGAGAAGTGGTGGTCATAAAATCATAAGAGAAGTGGTGATCATAAAATCATAAGAGAAGTGGTGGTCATAAAATGATAAGAGAAGTGATGGTTATAAAATCATAAGAGAAGTGGTGGTCATAAAATCACACAAGTAATCAAAAACAATTTCTAGGTTTCTTTATAACACGCATCATGGGAAAATTAATTAATTAATTTTTTTTTATTCTTTATTATTCATTTATTTATTTGTTTTATTTAATTTTCCCCCTATCTCCAGCACTTTGTTGTGGGAATCAACATTTTTGTTCCATGGTGTGAATATTTTACTGATGTACTTTTGTATCGCAAACAATATAGTGGACTCATGTGAGACCAGACAAAAACAAGACACAAAACATGGATTTTAAATGAACAATTAATGCATGTATTAAGAAAAGAGAAAAGTAACATTGATGTGCACACAAATGAAAAGGAAAAACTGAACATTAAAACCTAATCTATTTATGAATTGTTCATATTTGTGTGTGTGATACAAGCATATGTGATACACATACGCGTGTAAGAGGTCAGTTGACAAGGTAAAGGAACATTCCTCAGTGGGGATTCCTTCATCTATAGTGTGCTACATCTTAGAGCAAGAGGAAGAAAGAGGAAGAGACAGAATATGTTTGTCTTATTATTGAACTTAAGCAGTGTCACCCAATGGGCACTTTGGCAAAGATAAGTGGAGTAACCCATGACTTTTGAGCTGAAATCAGTTACGCCAAGAATCTATACTATTAAATCTATGACCCTTATGCATTTCTACATAGGGTCTGAGTGTAGAATCTGCCTGATCTTTTGTCCTTCTGAGTTGAAATCATCTATACTATTATTATAGACCGGTTTGGTTTGGTTTGGTTTGTTTTACGACATATCAAACTCAATGGGTTATTTAATGCCAACAAAATTTTTATTGCTGGTAATGTTTTTCTTCAAAAATCTATTCCTGGGAATATTTTTCCTTGAAGAAATCTATAGCTGGTCATAATTTTTCTAAAGAATGTATAACTGTTTGTATTGCTGGTATTTTTTTAAAGTATTGCTGATAATTTTTCCTTCAAAAATTATTGCTGGTAATAATTTTTTTTTTATTTCAAACTATTTCTGGTATTAATATAGCTAGGACCCTAACAGGTGCTACCACCCTAGGTCAGGGTGGACCTGGGAACACCAGCAATTAAGAAGTGGTTCTACACTCTTCAAAACCTCCTGATCAGAGGCCTTGCTGTTTGACGTAGTTTATCGTCTTACCCAAGACGCGGATATGTGGCGTGCTAATTAGATTTGGTTTAGAATTGTTAAGAAGGCTTTGGTGAGGTTGTGTTTTTGGTTAGCATATCACATTTAAATTTGCAAAAGACACAAGGAAGAAATGACAAGAGATTATGGAGTAATCAACAATAAAATGTAATGAAAATAGATGAGTATAACAATCGTGCTTGATGAAATAAAATTAAGAAAAAGGAAGTAGTTTCCCTTGTACTGATGCAAGATTGAAAATAAGTATTAAAGAACTTTCTTGTTTAGATGTTCAGAGTTCAGTGATAAATGATAACTGAGTTCAAGTATGAAAAAGCTTGTACAAAAGGATAATAGAATTTTGAGTTTGTTACTTGGCTTTTGGACAGACAGTTCACAGCGTAGTGCAATTGTAGTTTTGTGTCTGTGTGTGTGAGTAGAAGAATGTAGGTACACGTACGTAATTGAGCTCTGTTGATTTATTTGTTCTACTACTGTTCTATTGTTTTATTTTCGTGGTATTTATACTTTTTGAGTAGGCTCCAGAGAGGAGGGGGAAAAATACCGAAAGGAATGTTTAAATTATACGATTGGTCAAAAATCAACCAATCACTGATTTTTTACTAAACCAAGTTTGGCAAAGTCAATGGCAGAAAATTTGGTGTGGCTACTGCGATGGATAAATTGTCCTGTAGTAAATAGTACTTAATTTATCGTCATACCCAGGACAGCATTATAGACTGGAACCCTATTTCAAATCTTGTTTTTCCACTGGGAATGACACATTTTACTTTGTGGTAGTTTGCTGCTCTAATTGGCTTAAGAAATTTTTGTTTTTTACACTTAGTCTGGATGGTGGATTAATGGCTGGCAGCTCAGACTGAGGAATCAGAAAGCTGAGTTCAAATTCCAGTTGGGTTCGTTACATTCACTTACACGCAAATACTCTTGGGAAAGGAATAAATTCATCTCTTCTCCTCCCCAGCTACGGGTTAAATATCAGGGCAGACTGGTGGCAACCAGTCTTGAAGGAAAATTCTGAATTCAAAACCTCCAACTATAGATTAATTAGCCTTATCAAGTCTGATTTGGCCAAGTGTAGTGAGTATGGCTAACCCCTGAAAACATGGCAAAATCAGGGAGGAGTTCCTCCAGGGAGTGAGAAGGTCCTGGATTTGGATTTGGATTTGAACACTTAGAATAATTTTAGCTTATTTAAATGAACTAAGTATAAGATTTATTGACAAACATGGACCATTGTGCCTGCAAAAAAACGGAGTGTCAAAAGGGCAGTTTTTCCCATGACACTGCTATTATTTTAACTACCTTCACTCTTTGGCAATGTTTATTGCTTTAAAAAGTGATGATTAAAATTGTAATAAAACTTAAACATATGAAAATGAATTTATACATTTTCTTTGTTCTTGAGAATTGACAATAAAAATAATAAACATTATTTATTTATTCTATTGTTTATTGGAATGGTTGGCAAAATATTGTCTAATTGCCAATTGATTCAAACTTTATAAAATGGTAAATAATAAGGATTTACTTATAATAAGTGCAAGGTCTCTATCCCCCGCCTCTTCAATCGATTTGAGGTGTTATCGTCCGCTGCTGATAAAGCTGAATGCTTTGTCCATAAATTCTCCTCAAACTCTACCCTTGACTCATCTGGAATATCCCTGCCGAACTTCCCACTTAGAATTGATTCTCTGCTGAGTGATATGTATATAACCCCTTCCATGGTTTCTGCTATCATCTCTAACCTTGATCACAACAAAACATGCGGACCAGATGACATCTCTGTTTTAGTCATCAAGAAATGTGCTTCCAAACTGGCCCCTGTTCTCTCTAAACTGTATAATAGATGCCTCACTGCCTCCTGCTTTCCTGCTTGCTGGAAGTCATTGTTTGTTGTTTCAGTTTTTAAGAACTCTGATGAACCCTCTGACCCATCCAACTATAGGCCTAATTAGCCTTCTGCCTCCTTAGGTGCTAATCAATGCTGAATTGTTTCATCATCTATCATCACAGGCCCTTATCTCAAAGCAATATGGGTTTCATTTCTCCAGATCAACTGCGGAAAGACTCTATAATGCTCTAGATAAAAACGGTGAAGCATTAAACATCTCAAAAGCCTTTGATAGGGTCTGATATTCAGGTCTCCTCCACAGGCTGAAAAGCTATGGTATCTCTGGGTACATTTTTGAGTTGATCCAGTTGTTCCTATCAAATTGTGAAATGAAAGTTGTCCTGAATGGCCACTCATCTACATGCTTTTGTACTGATGAGGATGTCCCCCAGGGCTCCATCCTTGGTCGTACACTGTTTTTCATCTTCATTAATGACCTTCCCGATGACATCAGCTCTCAACTTAGCATCTACGCTAATGACACTACCATTTTCTCCTGCCTCGACAGTAAGGCTGATCTGTCAGGCAAAGTTAAAATGGCAGCCAATGTACAAATGACCACGGGACTGTCATTAACTGAGGCAAAAGATGGCTTGTCAATTTTAATGCCTCTAAAACTAAACTGATCTTCATTAACCATCTGAGAGACCCTTCTCTGCCTTCCATCAGCATGGCTGATGCTATCCTCCAAGAAAGTGATTCATTGTGCCTTCTCAGGCTAATGTTCTCAGCTGACATGCATTGAAAAGACTACATTGAATACATCACTAGATCATCTGTTAAGAAAGTTGGTTCACTGTGTTGGCCAAGATAGTTTTTCTCTCTGGAATCTATCTTGCATATCTATAAGTCTACCATTTGTTCATGCTTAGAATATTGCTGCCATATATGTTCCAGTGCCCCTGCTATTTTCCTGGAGCTCCTTGATAAGATCCAAAGAGGAATCAGCAATATTATTGGTCCTGATTTGGCAGCTCAGCTTCAGTCATTTCCTACCACCATAAGGTTGCCTCTCTGTGCCTTTTTTTATAAATACTTTCATGGTAATTGCTTGGGTGAGCTCCTCACTATGGTACCTAGACTGTATGAATTTAAGCGCAATACTAGACTGGCAGTGAGATCGCATCAATTTGCAGTTGAGCTAGCTAAATAGATGTAGGCGTAACTTCTATACTAACAGTTTCTTTTTTCACACTTCTCACTTGTGGAACTCCCTCCTGGCTCCATGCTTTCCATCCCACTTTAATCTGCAAAAGTGTTTAAATGCAACATCAATTGCTATCTACTGTCCTCCTGATTGCTCTTTTCTCTTTCTGCTCATTACGAATGTTTCTGCCCCTAATTCCTTCACACCCTGTGATCCCTTGTGTGCTAGTGGCTCTATTGCCTTGCATAAATTTAAATGAAACATCAATTGCTATCTACTGTCCTCCTGATTGCTCTTTTCTCTTTCTCCTCATTACGAATGTTTCTGTCCCTCATTCCTCCACCCCCTGTGACCCATTGTGTGTTTGTGGCTGTACTGCCTTGCTTGTTGGGGGGAGGGGATACAGATCTTTTTAAAAAAACGTTGGTTCCTATATATTAATAATTTAGTAAATCTTTATAAATAAAAAATTTCTATTTCTTTATAAATTGGTAAAATGATAAATATTACATTGCATTAGTTTTAATACAATTGTATTAGTTTTTAGAATTTTGTAAATATAAAATTATTCTTGTAAATAAACAATCTAATAAATAAAAAATGCTTAATATTTTTGTTGTATATTCTCAAAAACAAAAAATATGTATAAATTCACATTTATTGTGTGTTTAGGTTTTATTCCAATTCTAATCATCATTTTTTAAAACAATAAGCATTGCCAAGGAGTGAAGGTAGTTAAAATAATACCAGTGTCAACGGAAAACTGTCATTTTGACATTCCGTTTTTTTGCAGGCACAAAGGTCCATGCTTGCCAATTTATTTATTTGTTTCCTTTTGACTTACTATATTATTTTATGTTTATTACAAAAACAAACTTAGAATGTTAGTATAGAACGCCATAATTCAAACTTACATTCACAAACTTATGATATGAATGATGACAAAAAGGAGTTAAGTTTATTGGAAGATTATTTAAAACTAGCACAGTACCAATAAATAAATGAAGAGTAATGGGTTTTGTCAAACTGTCTTGCCATCAGTGCACAAGTGCTGCTGATGAGGCTGCAGTATATGTTGGACCTCGACAATCCTGATGGGCTTTTAGTATGCAATAACTTTACAGTGATTATTTTATAGTAATTGAAGTGCTACAGGATTATAACAAATGAGGCTTGGGCACTTCAGTGTGGTGTAATGGTTAACAAGCTTGTCTCACTAGATCAATAACCACTGAATAGTGAGTTCAAACCTCACTGAGGATGACACGCTTTCATCCTTGTGCCACATCTAAGCTACACTTAGAAAATCATATACAGGTAACTTTGACATGGTGTATTGGTCAGCAAGGTTGTCTAACTAAAATTGAATCATGAGATCCATCCTTACTAAGTACTACACATTTTCAGCCTTGTGCCACATCTAAGCTACACTTAGAAAATCATATAGAGGTAACTTTGACATGGTGTATTGGTCGGCAAGGTTGTCTAACTAAAATTGAATCATGAGATCCATCCTTACTAAGTACTACACATTTTCAGCCTTGTGCCACATCTAAGCTATGCTTAGAAAATCACTACTGGATACTTCGACGTGGTGTATTGGTTAGCAAACTTGTTTCACTAGATCAAATACTGCTCAGTAGTGAGTTCAATTCTCACTGGATACTCCATATTTGAAGCCATGTGCTACATGTAATTAATGCTTAGAAATCACTATAACCGATAAGGTTTGTGCTTGTCATCAGTTTATAGTGAGAAGATGTATGACTTATTACTAATAAGGGTGAAGACTTCCAAAAATATATTCTAAATGTTCAAAAGAAATAAATTTCAACATATGAAAGAATTTTATATATATATATATATATATATATATATATATATATATATCATGCCTCTTGATTCCTTGGGGAACATAGGGCCACAATAACACCTCTCCAACGGATGCAGTTCCAAGTGATCCTCTTCAGATCGGCCCATCTCATGCCGGCTACTTTCACCTCTGCATCAACAATTCTGTACCAAGTCTGTTTTGGTCAACCCACTTTTTGCTTCCCTTGTGGATTCCAGTCAAAGGTCTGCCTGGTGGCACTAGAAGCAGGCTTGTGGAGTGTGTGACCAATCCATCCCCATTTCTGTTTCTTGATTGGGGCTTGTCTAGTCCTGTCCCACATTTTGGTCATTGGAGATGACTTCCGGGCACCTGATATTGGGGATGTTCCTGAGACATCGATTGGTAAGAAGAGAAAATTGGATTGGTATGGCCATGTCATAAGAGCCAACAATTTTTCCAATACCATGCTACAAGGTCTTCTTATGCCTCTTGATTCCTTGGGGAACATAGGGCTGCAACAACACCTGTCCAATGGATGCAGTTCCAAGCGATCCTCTTCTGCTCAGTCCATCTCGTGCCAGCTGCCTTCACCTCTGCATCAACACTTCTGTGCCAAGTCTGTTTTGGTTGACCCACTTTTTGCTTCCCTTGTGGATTCCAGTCGAGGGCCTGCCTGGTGACACTAGAAGCAGGCTTGTGGAGTGTGTGACCGATACATCCCAGTTTCCGTTTCTTGATGTCAATCTTGATTGGTGCTTGTTCTTGTCCTGTCCCACAGTCGGTGAAAGAATTTTATAGATATATTTATATAAAGGGCAACATAACTGATAAAAGAAGAGAATGAGAGAGAAAATTATATTTATGTATGTACAGGTAAAAAAGGAAGAAAAACATTTATGTACTTAACCATATTGTGTGATGTCCACATGGTTTGTTTGAAATTAAGTAGTCATTTTGCCAAGGGAAAGAAATCTCCCTGGCAAAGACAAATTCTGTGTTGTCATCATATTGCGGAGCAAAAAAGAGAGGAAGAGGATTCATTTTAACATCTTTTTATAGTCCTTAAAAAACTGTGCCAGCTTGCTGGAATAAGATGAGGTATAGGGTAATACCCACAATTTAAAAAAAAAATATCTCTTTGAAATTTGAAACATTTATCTAGCTTTTTGGTAGTTGGCTTCAGAATTTAATCTCTTCAAGAAACCATTTTTGTCTCCACAGCACTTGGCATTTGTCTTTGGAGTGCAGCCAGTCTTAGGAAGTGCTGCCAAGCAATTTTGAAAAGCTTCTCATTGTTGTTTTACGATGGGATTTTCAGTGCACTAAATTAAAGAACACTCATACTCCAACGCAAAAAACACATTGCCCAAACTCACATACATTCACACACACATATTGATAGATTACAGAGCCTGACTAGATAGAAATACTAGTATTCCATGGTTTCTGTACTAGTATTCTATGGCCATTAGCATACAAGATATCTCAGCTTCTCTTTTATTTTTATTATTTACCCCATTTATATTTTGACTACTGTCCTTATCGTTGTTGTTTCTATCACAATGTTTTGACTGTTTTCGACCTTCAAAAACATATATCGATCAGGGTAACCTATAGAGAATTCTTAACTGAACCCTTTATTTAATCTATGGGGGTAGACTGTTCTCATACCACTGCACATGTCTAGCGATATCTTGTCTAGTTCTTATTTTTAGTACTGCTCGACCCATTTCTATTGAATCCAAGTACACACTACCAAGCCCAGGGAATGAATTGACAATTACTATGTCACCAAATTCATAAACCAATACTTTAACCCACTAGGCTATTGTCCTGTAGTAAACTTGGAGCCTTAAACCTAACCTGAATGCTGATTAGTGCTGCTGCTGCCTGTCATATTTGACTGCAGCTACTGTTGAACAAAGATGAGGTGAGTAGCCTGAATATAAATAAGTAAATAATGATAGCTCCTTGTCCTAGAAATTCAGACAGAAATTATCTTCTATTTGCATTTAATATTACAGCATTATGAAGTTAGGTTATGTCCAAGTATTGGTAATCTTCAATATATGTGTAAGCGTTAGCCTACCAGGTATATCAAATTTATATATGAGATTTTGCTATTTACATTTAATATTATAGTATGACACAGTTAGGCGAGACACAAGTACTAAAAGTCTATCACATCTAGTTAACTATCAGACTCCCAAATAGTTCAACTTTGTATATAAGATCTTTGAGATATTTTTAAAGCCAGTATGCAATTACCCTGACTTAGCTGCAAAAGGACTTCACTTAATGCTAGGTTTGTGTTGTATAAAGCAATATAAAAGGAAAGGGCAAAAACTCTTTCTTTTTTTCTCTTTTCAACCACAGGTTGCTGTACTGACAAGACATGTCTCATTTCTCTTCTGGGAAGGGGGGGGGGATTCTTAATCCCCATGTTTACCACATATCTTATACAAGATACTTTCTCCTTTTCAAAAAGAAAAAAAAATTATGTGACTCCAATAATATTTCTATAACAATTTATCACATGAATATATATATATACAATAAATATAAATATTGCAAAATAAAGTAGAATACCTCATATCCGGAATCCCTCATGTCCGGAATCCCTAATATCCTGAGTGCCTCATATCCGGAATCCCTCATGTCCGGAATCCCTCATATCCGGAATCCCTCATATCCTGAGTGCCTCATATCCGGAATCCCTCATGTCCGGAATCCCTCATATCCTGAGTGCCTCATATCCGGAATCCCTCATATGCGGAATCCCTCATATCCGGAATCCCTCATATCCTGAGTGCCTCATATCCGGAATCCCTCATGTCCGGAATCCCTAATATCCTGAGTGCCTCATATCCGGAATCCCTCATGTCCGGAATCCCTAATATCCTGAGTGCCTCATATCCGGAATCCCTCATGTCCGGAATCCCTAATATCCTGAGTGCCTCATATCCGGAATCCCTCATGTCCGGAATCCCTAATATCCTGAGTGCCTCATATCCGGAATCCCTCATGTCCGGAATCCCTCATATCCTGAGTGCCTCATATCCAGAATCCCTCATATCCGGAATCCCTCATATCCGGAATCCCTCATATCCGGAATCCCTTATATCCTGAGTGCCTCATATCCGGAATCCCTCATGTCCGGAATCCCTCATATCCTGAGTGCCTCATATCCGGAATCCCTCATATCCGGAATCCCTCATATCCTGAGTGCCTCATATCCGGAATTCCTCATATCCGGAATCCCTCATATCCTGAGTGCCTCATATCCGGAATCCCTCATATCCGGAATCCCTCATATCCTGAGTGCCTCAAATCTGGAATCCCTCATGTCCGGAATCCCTAATATCCTGAGTGCCTCATATCCGGAATCCCTCATAGCTGGTCATGATTTTGATGCGTATATTTGAACTATTTGGGTGATATGTAACTGATTTGAAATTTCTGTTTATTCAGGAAATTTACTTTGGATAATTGCTTATGCTTATTTCACCCTAATCGCTTGTATAGATGAAAAAGATGATAGGAATAAGAGGGAAAGAACAACTTTGGATTTACTGCAAAAAGTGGAAATTTTAAACGGACTAGATGCTAGTGAAAGTTCATTGTAACTAATGGTTGAGTTCAACATAGGAAGGTCAACATTGTATGATATAAAATCTTACAAAGAAACTATTCACCAGCGTTCACATTGTCACAATGAAATAAAAAGCATGATTGTGATGAAACCTGGACTGAAATTGAAAAAGCTATTGAAAAGGTTGTCAGTTTTATGCAAAGAAAGCCAGCATTCAGCAATGACAATTGCAATAATGCATGCAGAGTTAAAAAGTGTTTTTTTTTTAATTTCAAGAACAAAAGCAAAATAAAATGCGGAAAATGTTGAGAATGACATTAGAAGTGAAAGAATCATCATGCAACATCAATTAAAAAATCCTTGTTACATTATTTGTTTTGCATACGTGGCATACTTAATTTAATGAATTTTCATTAACATTACATAATTTATTTCTTTTTCCATAAAATCAATTCCATTATATTTCATTCACTGCTAGCTTATTTTTTTTACTATAAAACATTGAAAATAAATGTTAAACCTGATTTCAGTTCTTTTATTTTAATCTAAATATAACCACTCATATCCGGACTTTGTAACCAATTCCTCATATCCGGAAGACCTTCTTAGTCCGGTTGTTAGGGATTCTACTGTATCACACACACACACACACACACACACACACACACACATATTCTTCAATCTCAAGAATGCCACATGTAATAAAAGAGAAAATAACTTACTTAGACAGAAAGTTCTTAAGAGTGCAGACATTTATTCTTCCTAAAATTTTAACTTACACCTTGGATTTTTTAAAAATATCACCTTTCTTAATTTTTCTGTCTTCCTGAACCATGTTCCTTTTTTGACCTTTCCTTACTTCTCTCCACTAAAGTCTTTTCATTCTCTTTCAGTCCCTGTAACCCCCTGCATCTTAGTGGCATTATTACCATCTTCTGTCTTCCTGAATCTGGTTTCTTTATTGTCATTTCCTTACTTCTCCCATTGAAAGTCTTCTCATTCTCTTTCACTCCCTGTAATCACCTGCATCCTAGTGGCATTATCACCTTGCTTGACGGGAAACAATTAAAACGAAAAAATTATTTATTTATTCTTCTCACTGTGCAATGCACAATGAAATTGGACAGCAGTCCCAGGTGCACCACCCACCACCAAAAGAGAAAAAAAACAAGCATACAGCACAGTAATAATTTTTTTAAATATGTTGAAAATTGTCAGTGTGCAGCAGCATTCATTTTACACAGGGCCCAAGGATAAAATCTGTCCCTCAAAAGCTTTGTCCTGGAACTAATAAAACTAAAACATCATCCTGACTGTAATAGTTCAAACAAGTGGTACCCAGGATGCATTTTGTTTTCATTATGTTTTCTGCTCTGCTGTGACAAAATATTTTGAGATTGTTGAAATTTCAACTCAATGTCAAGTTTTAACCTCTTTCCATAACACCAGCTTTTGGGGAAAAAATGATTGGAGTGTGCTTATATGACACCAAATCTTATATTCTTGTATGTTAGAAAAGAATTATCCTTATTACATAAATAATGCACTGGTGTTGGGATCTGTCTACCCAGGTTTTTGTTGCTCTCTGTGTGCCATGAATCCAAACATTTAACAACAGCAACAGCAACAACACATCTTTAGAATGAAACTTCTAAAAGGTTATGTTTTGGAGGAAATAACATTTATGTATTCTTTTCAGAAATATAGAATCACAATAAAATGTTCAATTTTCCTTGCAGTAAAGTTTGTTTTATAAAGTAATTAAGTATTCTTAATGCAAAGTGAAATATATGGACAGACTTCATGTTGGTTAGCCTAATGTGTTTGTGAATTCATAGGCAAAGCCTTAGTCAGTGGCTGCTAGCTGTTATCTCTTCACTGTGTGTGTGTGTGTGTGTGTGTGTGTGTGTGCATATGTATGCACATATAGATCAAACAGACCTCTGAAATTATTTTGAATCCTGAGAAGCAGTATGCTTCTATTTTTATATCCATAAAGGAGATCCAAAATCTAATTTCATATAGAGGTGTGAAAGTTTGAATACAAGGTTTTCATTAGTTAGAAAATAATTTCACATTGGCTTGCAAAAATCTTTTTCTTGAATTTGCAGGAGTGGTGAAGGGAGTTATTATTCTTATTTTCTAAATAGTCCAAAAATAACATGTGGCAGGTCTACAACTATGTCCGCCAAGTATTTGGGGGTATTTGCCCTAGTAATTATTGTTTATCAAACAAACTTTCTATTGAGATCTTATTGATTGAAAAATAAATATATGATTTAATACCTATACTAGATTACTTGCAGAGCCAGATTTACATATGAGCTAATATGGGTTGCAGCACAGAGCCTTCTATTCTTAAGCCCCTGATAAAATTAAAATAATAAAGATATAAGGAGATTTGTTTATTTTCAAATTTAATAGGGCCCCTTTGAAAATTTATAGTATTTGGCCCCTCTAGGTGGAGTGGATGTGTTAAATTTGATGGGGGTCCTTGAAGGAGCCTCATTTAGATTTTGATGTATTTTTTTATATACATATAGATTTTTGATGTAGCTATTTTAGAGTCTGTTTATATTTCTGAGATGAAGTATTATGTACAGTATTTACATTAGTTGGACTATTGTCCTCATCTTTATCGCCATATTTGTCACAACGTTTCGGCCGTTGTACGCTCCGGCCTTCTTCAGGTGGTTGGAATTTCGAACTGAACCCTTTATTTCAATCACTGGGGTAGACTGTTCTAGTTCCACAAGCCATGTTTGATGGATGTCAGTTATCAGTTATCTCCTGCTAATTTTCCCTCTGAAAGTTCTCCACTGCCTTAACCGGGTATTGAACTCACACTCTTTGGGTCTGTCACTGGATCTAACTAACGCCTTTATCCACTGTGCCATGTGTCCTCAAATTAGCAGGAGATAACTGACATCCATCAAACATGGCTTGTGGAACTAGAACAGTCTACCCCAGTGATCGAAATAAAGGGTTCAGTTCGAAATTCCAACCACCTGAAGAAGGCCGGAGCATACAACGGCCGAAACGTTGTGACAAATATGGCGACAAAGATGAGGACAATAGTCTGACTAATGTAAATACTGTAGCTATTTTAGTTTTGAATAATTTTGTCTACTTTGTTCAATTTTTGCTCAGTTTACAGTTCATTGAATGCAGACATGTAATAAGTGAAAAATTGCTCAATATTGAGCAAATTAGTCTTTTTTTTTTTAGTAGATATATAATGAACAGACATATGGGACATACAGGGCAAACATACATAATGAAGAGTTCTCCAAACTGTATTATCCCAGGGGCTTCTTAAAGCCTAAATCAGGTCCTGGTTGCTTATAGTATCAAGACAATTACCTGTTTGTCCTTATCAATTTTTTTTTTTTTTTACTATTGTCCACTCAACACAAAGCTTAAGTGCTACTCAATATAGAGGGTTACTAAATGTGGATGTTGTAAAGGCATATAGGGAGGGAGCAAGGGTTGCATATTATCAGGATATGTAGGATAGATTAAAGTTGATCCTACTTGAAGAGGTTAATATTGTAGTAATCAGGGAAGTATCCCCTTAGGAATCCATTCAACAGTTCTGGGGAAGAAATTGTCTGTATAGAACTTACTCCTTACCATGAAGGGAATATCCTAAATCATTTCACAAGATGTTTTGATGCAGACCTACATTCACAAAACAAGTAACAGACTAGGGGTCTAAAAATATTAATTGCCATGTGACAAAGGGAGCTGAGCACAAATTTTTGATGACCTCACGACCCTATGTAATACTTGATATCCTTTGAACTTGCCAACCATCTGAAATCATGAACTGTAACTTTATCTTTAAATTCACATACTCTTGCTGGAAACATGGATTTCCAACCATGTCGTACCCGGGTGAACCAGCCCAACTCCACTCCTTTTCACATCCATTTAACACTACTTTATTCCTTCATACACTGAACGATTATTTGTTTGGCATTGGTCTTTTTAAGGACAATCTTACTTTAAGTTAGTATACAAAACCCAAGAAAGAAGTTTGAGATTTATTTATCTGTTATGGTCCAATATCCTCGCACGACAGTTATGGTCCAAGGTTAGGACCAAGGAAGAACAACACAAACACAAGAGCAGGAATAACAAAGATATATTAAACAGAATAATAATAATACAAGAAGTTGAAAGGTGTTAGTATGACTGTCAGTCTGGTTTAGAGTGAACTACTATTGTCTCGACTTGTTCCACTTCCGTTCTCTGTCATCTTTCTTGAGAGGCACAGTCTTTATAGTGTCAGGAAGAGTTCATTGTCGTTACAGGTAAGTTCCCATAACATTATCTAATTAATTATAATTTTTAAGGGCCCTTCCAAGATTCAAGGCCTCTTCTTGGCTCTCCAGGTCCCGAACCAATGTACTGGCTGATCCAAAACTACTTGATATCCTACTGCTTGATATCCACTTCAAATCATAAATTGTAACTTTATCTTCATTTATTCACACATTCTTGCTGAAAACAGGGAATTTCTTTAATTATGCCCAACCCATGCCCCATTCCACATCTGCCCACTACCTTCCCTGCTTCGTTCCTTTTCATGCACTGTTTATTTGTGTCCTTTTCTCTTTTTTTTCTTATTCCTTTTTATTACTAAAACATTTGTCTGTGTTTGTTTCTTTATTGCATTTTTATTTGATATAGTGGAGGCACTTCATCAGGGACTCCCTTATTCTCTAACTTTATTCCATGTATTGAATATTGCTGCCACATTTGATCTGGTACTTCTGCTACATATTTAGAAATTCTTGACAAATTCCAAAGAATCTGCAATGTTATTGGTTATGACCTGGCATCTCGGCTTCAGTCCCTTTTCCACTAGCATAATGTAGCTTCTCTTTGCCTTTTGTATAAATATTTTCATAGTAATTGTTCTGATGAGATTTCTCCTTTGGTACCTATACTTTATGAATTTAAGTGTACTACTAGATTGGTGACAAGGTTTCTTTAACAGTTGAAATGGCTAGATGTGTCTGTAAGTTCTATGCTAACAGTTTCTTCTATCGCACTTCTCACTTGTGTAATTCTCTTCCAGCATCTTGCTTTCTAGTCAACTTTGATCTTGAAAAATTGAAATGCAACATCAATTGTTATCTTCTGTCTTCTTACATTATTTACATTATTCGGACTATTGTCCTCATCTTTGTCGCCATATTTATTACAACGTTTCAGCCATTGTACACTCCAGCCTTCTTCAGGTGGTTGGAATGTTGAACTGAACCCTTTATTTCGCTCACTGGGGTAGACTGTTCTAGTTATCAGTTATCTCCTGTTAATTTCCCTCTGAAAGTTCTCCACTGCCTTAACCGGGTATTGAACTCACACTCTTTGGGTCCTGTCACTGGATCTAACTAACGCCTTTATCCACTGTGCCATGTATCCTTGAAGAAGGCCAGAGCATACAATGGCCGAAACATTGTAATAAATATGGCAACAAAGATGAGGACAATAGTCCGAAAAATGTAAATAATGTACATAATACCTCATCTCAGAAATATAGACAGATTCTGTCTTCTTAATTCACATTCTTTTATTGTTCTCTCTCCTTAATGATATTTTCTTTTTCTCATATTTTCACACAGTTAGTAACCCTTTGCATCTTAGTGGCTTTATTGCCTTGTTTGGAGTGAAATGATATTTTTTAAAAAATGTTAGCCCTGAAAACTCTTTGGTAGAAAATAGGGATATGACATCAATGGAGCCGTAGTCTGCAGTTGCAATTTCTGTAGCAGATAGTTTTTTATGGGTGGAGTTGCTAGCCCCATGTCCAACTGGTTTTGAATTCAGAGTTGTCCTTCTTCGAGACTGTCTACCAACCAAGGCTGAAGAGCCCAGTCTGTCTTATCATAGCAGAGACAAGAAAGGATGGATTCATATCTTTCTAAGGGTATTTGTGTGACAGCGAACATAATAAACTCAGCCAGAATTTGAACTTAGTTTGACAATTTCTTGTTAGAGCTGCTAACCACTGCACCACCCGTGCATCCACACACACGTGTGTGTGTGTGTGTGTGTGTGTGTGTGTGTGTGTGTGTGTATACCCCAGATATTAGCCATTGTTATAAAGTATATGTATAAATGGAACTCAATTCTACTGTTGAGAAATCCAAAATATGTTTTGGCTTTAAACAATCCACAAAGAGTGAAGCTGTAAAAAATAATAAATCAATCAGTACTGTTGACAATGACTATGATATATATATATATATATAAATATATATATATATATATATATATATATATATATGGTGGGTGCTCTTCATATTATTCACTGTTATAAAGTATCGTATATAAATGACAATTGTATTTACTGTTGACAAACCTTGAATATGTTTCAGCTTTAAGTAACTGACAAAGGGTTGATAAGCCATAAAAAATCATATCAATCACTCAATACTGTTGACAGTGACTATATGTATCTACTACCAGTAATATGTACAGTACATATACACTATAATTACTAAGAAATACACATTTTTTCCATAAAAATTTTAATTGTACCCATTTTTTCCATATTTATTTTTTGAAAATTTTATTTATTCATTATGAAAATTAAATGATAGCATTGTAGTTATGGGTGAGCTCAATTTATCTTCTGGTAACCAATATATTTAGACTGTCATGTTCATAACAAATACATAAATAAAAAATTAATTATACTGTCACTGTGTTGTGTCCATAAAAAATAAATAAATAAAAATTAATTACAGTGTCAAAAATAATTATAACAATTATAATTATCATCAATTCACTTTTTCTAAACCAATGAGAATCGATCCCAATTTTCTCCTCTACAAAGACAAACATGTGAATTTCTCACTACCCGACAAGCAGTCAACAAGGACAGACCGTCAACATGTGAGTCAACAAAAATTTCGACTCCTTTTCTTTTTCAGGCCATAATAGTAACATTTATCTCTTAGCATTCAACAAAAATTTGAGGTAAAAAAAACGACACTTTTTGTACTTTTCAACTAAATTATCTGGACACTCGTTACACACATCTATAAGAAAGATACAAAGAAAGACTGTCTACACTTTACTTATTCTTTATATTATCATTTTGTCAGATTCCAATCCATATTTAATCTCCATTTGACTCTAAACTCAAAATTTTACTCAGCATTACAATCTCTCATATCTCCAACACCACATAACAACCAGATAATAAATAATACTTGTTTTGTTGCTTCCACATCTTGCTGTTTCTCATTTTTATGAGTATTTTTTTATATGCAAATTTTAGGGGGTTTATAATTATTTACTAAGAGTTATAACTACTCTACAAGACCTACTCTGCCACTGAATTTCAGCTTTGTACTTAGTAAATATATTATTATTTAATTTTAACCTTGTACCACAACTATTTTCTGCCTTGTACTTAGTAAATATATTATTAATTTCAGCCTTGTACCTTAACTTAGTAAATACATTATTATTTAACATCTGCCTTGTACCTTGTAAATATATTCATTTCAGCCTTATAACTTAACTTAGTAAATGTCAGATTGCAATATGCTTTACTTACTGTATAGTCTTTTATTTAACAATATTTCCTAAGAATTATCTCATTGAAAATTAATTTTAACTTTATAAATTATTCAACTTAAAATTGTAAAAAAATGAAAACAAATCTTGAAAAAATAATCGAAAATTTTTTTCTTCAAACAATATTGTCTATTCGTAAATGCAATTAAAAGCTAATCTAATTAAATAATGTCTTAGTTTTATTGCGTTTTTTTTAATTTTTCGATTCAGAAGAGATTTTCGGTAAGATTTGGCCAAAAAAACAAAAAAATTTAAGAATTCTGCTTTTAATAGTCACTAAAAAATTCTCATGTTTTCATAAATTTTTCGTAAAAATAATTTTACTATCTTGGAACAGAAAATTAAAAAATAATTACATTCATTTGTGAATAAATAAGTCCTGAAAATCTCATTAAAATCTGACAATTATTTGATTTTTGCAAGAATTTCCAATTTCTTAGTAAATACATTATTATTTAACATCTACCTTGTATTCTTGTAAATATATTCATTTCGACTGTGAACCTCAAATAATTTCTACCTTAACTTAGTAAATTTCAGCCTTATACCTTAACTTAGTAAATATATTATTAATTTCAACTTTTCAGCCTTGTGCACTTAAGAGTTTTCAGTTTTGTACTTTAATTTAATAAATACATTATTACTTAATTTTAGCCATGTACCACAACTATTTTCAGCCTTGTACTTAGTAAGTTATTATTATCTAATTTCAGCTTTGTCTCCTAACTAAGTTCAGTAAATATCTTACTTATTTTTTCATGTTTTGTGCATTTGCTTTGCTAAACTTAGTAAAGATCAAGTGCGGGCAAAATTAAGTTTCAGCTTTGTTCTTGCCAGATTGTATCAATGCTTTAATGTTATATACAGCTGTCTCATTAATAAATCCCGATATCACTAGATATAAAAATGGGTGCATGCCAAAACAGTTGTTACCAATTAGAATGTTTAGTGAGCTTAATCAATACTAGATGCTACTAACTGGAGATAAAAAAAAAATAATGCTATTAAGGATTTGCCAGTGGTGCAATGGTTAGCAGCATGGAACAGGAAATTGACAAGCCAAGTTCAAATTCAAGTCAAGTCTGCTTATAGCCACATAACAGTGAAACACCGGTTCCCATACAATCACTGAAGTTAAGCCACATTGAGCCTGGTTGGTACTGAGTTGGATGACTAATTGGGAATATCAGGTGCTGTAAGTTTGGGTGTGTGGGTGGTGTAATGGATAATGGCTTGGAATTGCTAAGCCAAGTCCCAATTCCAGTTGGGTTCATTATATTCATTTATAGCCAAATGTACTTGGTATGAATCCATATCTACTGTTTACAGCCATATCATGTTGAGACACTGGTTCTTGTATGATCACCAAAGTTAAGCAAAGTTGAGCATGGTCACTACCTATATGGGTGACCACTTGGGAATATCAAGTGTTGTAAGTTTGGATGTGTGGGTAATATAATGGCTTGGAATTGCTAAGCTGAGTTCCAAGTCCAGTTGGGTTCGTTATAATTTACTTATCCTTGGGAAAGTTTTGGATCCATATCTTCTGTTTACAGCTATATTATGTTGAGACACTGGTTCTTGTATGATAAGCAAAGTTAAGCCTGGTCACTACCTAGATGGGTGACTGCTTGGGAATACCAGGTGATGTAAGCTTGGACATGTGGGTGGTGTAATGGATAATGGCTCGGAATTGCTAAGCCGGGTTCCAATTCCAGTTGGGTTCATTATATTTACATAAGCATAAATATACTTGGGAAAAGTATGAATTCATATCTTCTGCTTATGGCCACATTACATTGAAACACTGGTTCTCATACAATTACCGAAGTTAAGCAATGTCAGGCCTATTCACTACCTAGATGGGTGACCATTTGGGAATACCAGGTGTTGTAATGGATAATAGCTCAGAATTATTATGCCAAGTTCCAATTCCAGTTGTGTTCATTATATTCACTTATGTGCAAATACCATTGGGAAAGGCATGAATCCATATCTTCTCCTTACGGCCAGATCAAGTTGAAACAGTGGTTCTTGTACAATCACTGAAGTTAAGCAATGTCAAGCCTGGTCAGTACCTAAATGGTTGACTGCTTGGGAATAACAGGTGCTGTAAGCTTGGACATGCAGATGGTGTAATGGCTAACGGCTCCAATTTCTGTTGGGTTCATTATATTCACTTACACACCAATACCCTTAGGAAAGGTATGAATCCACCTCTTCTCTCCCAGCTATGGGTTAATTAGTAAGACAGTTATCACAAAACCATTATTATCTCCAAAATAATAAAATAAAATTGCATACAAAATATTTAGATTTTGGCATTAAATAACTCAAAGAGGTTGATATACCATTGAACAAAAACAACCAAGAACCAACCTTCTTATTTGGAATATTGTGTTATGTTAATAATATTTAATAAATATTAACTTTATTTTGTTTAAGGTTGGTTAACTTATAAAATATGTTTAAATGAGGTGCCTTTTATAATTTAAATGTATTAAATTTATTTGTTTCATTAAATTTTAATTTATATAGATTTTCAAAATTATTTATGATGCACATGTAATAATCAATACTATAAAATATTTTATCATGATCACAAATCCCATAATTCCTGATGGTCTAAGGGGCACCAGATCTAGTGCAGCCATAGCAACAGTGTTGTTTCATGGGCAAGACAGCCTGATGGAACTCATCTCCAGGATGGTTTGAATTCAGAGATTTCCTTCTTCTTGACTGGTTGCCAACCAAGGCTATAGGGCCCAATCTGTCCTGCTATTTACTTATAGCTAGAGGGAAGATATGGATTCTTACTTTTCCGAAGGGTATTAGCACATAAGTGAATGTAATGAACTCGACTGGAATTTTAACTCAGCTCTCTGATTCCTCAATTTCATTTTCTATACATTACTCTACTGTGCCTCGAAAAACAAATTTGACGACCATCAGTCAAATTTTTTAGAAGAAAGTAATATAAAATAATTAAACAGGGAAATATAAAATGATAAAAAAACAATAAAATAAACTTTGTTTATTGCTCTTGAGGAGACAATATAAAAATGTTATATAAACAAGAAATACAAATTAAATAAACTAAAAAGACCCTGAAAATTTAATGGTTTTCCTATTGTAATTTTCTGATGAATCTTAATTCTTCAGTTAATGATTGAACATGCTCAGGCCAAGTTCTATGACAATAAAATATCTGTAGAAATTTCTCTGTCACATCGTTAATTATTTGAGCTTAACAACTTTAAGAAAATATTGCAAAATGATCATAAATATGAATGCTGGTCGTTATTTTAAGAAGTGGGTACAAATGAAAAGATTTGAAATTAGCAACTTTTTCCATTTCACTGAAACAGCCATTGAACACTTCTATCTTCCCTTCTTTCTTTCATTCATTTTCTCGCTGAAACCAAGTAGTATATGTCTTTTGTTTTTCTATGCAATCAAAACAGAATAGTTCATTATTTATGAGGTATTGGCAGGAGACGTTAAACACGTCTATCTCCCCTTTTTTCTTTCTTAACTTTCTAGCCAAATCGCCATCTTATGAACATTTCCATTAATAATAATAATTTAAAAATAATTCAGCAGACAATGCTATTTTATTTATGGATACTGGATTTTGGTGAATACCTTACTTGGTTTCCATTCTTTGATACTGAGTGTCTGAAGAATGGCGCTTTTATTGCAGTCATCATTGATACTTGGCTGAGATCAAAGTGTAGTATCTGCCTTCAGGTGTATAAGCTACATTTCATCTCTTGTGTCTGTCTTTGGATAGGGCACACTCAGTTGCGTCTCTGTCTGTGGACAGAGCAAAACTGAAAATATTATTGAGAGGTGCTTGGTTTCAGAAAACATTTGTGTGTGGCAGTACCTCCCTCATTGCACTAAAGAGTGGGGATTGGACTGGACTATTTTTAGACCTGACCTGGGTGCACATGCCTGGGCTCCTCACATTAAGCTGACCTTGTGTCACATCCTGCCAGCGTGTCGCAGCAAGAAAATATAATCGCTTCTCAGCCTTTTTGGCTAAGATCAAGATGTAGTATCTGTTCTTATCAAGTTAATTCCCTCTCTCTTTCTATGTATATCTTCCCTTTTTTTTTCTTTCTTTTATTTTCTCACTGAAACCAAGCAGTGTCTTTTCCCCCACTTTCCATGCAATCAGAATGGAATAGTCCATTATTTATGAGGTACTGGCAGGTGTAAAGCTCATGCAAACTAACAAAGGCTAGCACAATTATCATAGGATGATTAATACAAAGGTGAAGATAAAAAAAGATAATACAAGTTATCCACAAAGTCATTAGAATTGATTGATGTGCCTGAGCTTGTTTTCCATATAAATCTGTGTAATTTCTTTGTTTGAATATCCAACTTTGTTTTGATAAACCAAAACACACATTGTGCCTTTTCTTGTGGAATAGTCATTGTCATCCAATTTTCTGGGTAAGCCCTGGTAATTCTTTAATTGCAGTCTGAAACATAAAAACAACATTTATTGTGGTCTGAAGCATAAAAACATAAAACTATTAATATCATTAAAAGTGTAACCTCTCACCCTCTCTAACACCCTCTCCCGTATCTGTCTCTCCTCTTCTTCATCAGTAGCTATCTCTGATAGTTTTATTGAGTAATACCAACCTTACAGGTCGTCTGGCCATCTTTACCTTCCTCGTTTGGGGCTCGTGGGTTTTCTTGATAGGGTTGATTTGGGTTTCCCAAAATCTTAACAATATTGACGGAGATGTCTAGCGTGGATCACTTTATATATGCTGTGTACCATAGTTAAGAAGGAATAATTCTCAACTGACAGTTATGGCAACTTTTATTTTCTTTTGTCTAAGGCCAATGTTACAATCAGCCTGGAATAAGAACTCCTTCAAGTGCACAACATTTTTGACAACTTTAAAACATCTATTGAATATAAAGAAAAACTGGTTGAATAAAATGTTTCTATTATTTACGACAAAATCAAGTTCTCTTGGAAACATTTATAAATTCAACATGTTTTGCTTTTATTTAAGTTCCATCAGAAATGAAATATGGAGAAGAAAAAATCCTGGAATTTCTTTCATTTTTGTGTTTGTTTTTCATTGGTTAAGTAGACTTCACATGTATTTGTCTTGTCAGGTAGAATTCATGCGTATAATTTTTGTGCGTTTGCATATCATAATTCTAATTGGTCTATGTGGGATCTGGTGGTTAATAATGTGTGTGCAGGTGCATGTCTGTGCATCTAGTGGGTGTGTGCACATTTATGTGTCTGGTGGGCTCAAACGTGCACATGCACACACACATAGGCCAACTAAAATTATGATACACAGACATTCATGAATAATACACATGAACAATATCTGACAAGACAAATATACGTGAAGCCTGCTTAACCAATGAAAAACAAACACAAAAATTAAAAATAGCAGAAATTTCCTTAAAAATGCCTACTAGATGCACCCCCTACACACAAAGGAATATACATTATCATCTGAATCCCACATAGACAAATTAGGATTATGATACACATACACATGAATGCTGTTTGACAAGACAGATGCACGTGAGGTCTGTTTAACCAATGAAAACCAAACAGTGCAAAAATAATAGCAGAATTTTCCTTTCTCCTACATATTTTATTTTCTGAAAAAGCTTAAATAAAAGTGAAACATATTAAATTTATAAATGTTTCCTATTTGTTCCATATCCTATCATTCTGTCAGATTCTAATCCATATTTGATTCAAATTCATTTATAAGTTAATAAAAATGTCTGTGAACAAGAACATTTAAATAAACACATAACTATGAATAACTGTGAATATAAATTTGAAAAAAAACATTTTCCAGGTATTTCTTTCATTTATTCTTTCCACATAAATTCACTAAAATAGGTTTTATGTATCTGGATTTATTATACATTTTTTTCTTGAGAACTGACAACAAAAATGGTAAGCACTATTTATTTACATTAACATTATATTTGTTTAATTACAAGAATAGTGTTTAATACTTTTGTTGCCAATTCTCAAGGCAAAAAGAGAATACATAAAAATTTAGTTTCATATGTTTGGGTTTAATGAAATTTTAAAAATAGCTTTTTAAAACAATAAAAATGACTAAAGGAATATACAGTAATAGCAGTATTGAGAGAAAAAAAAAACATCATTTTGACACGCCCTTTTTTTCAAGTACAAATGTTAAACTTTGCCTTCTGTTTACATATGTTGCCGATGTCATTTGGCTGGTCATATGGTATCTTGGAGTCTAGCATCTGTTTTTCCTCACTGCTGAAACATTAATTGATCTGCTGACATCATCTGTCCTGACTATCCACACAGGAGTAGTGAATTTTTTTATACTAATGTTCACCCAGGCCCAAGAGCCACATAAGGTAGAAGGTTACTGTATGGTGTTGTATAAGCATAAGAAAAGGCAAGTGAAGTTTATGGGTTTATGCAGAAAAGATAATGGTTAACTTTAGATTTGAAAAGGTCAAGAGTGTAGTGATTGGGAAAACCTCTTGTCAGAAGTCTGTTATACAAAGTAACAGTTCTTGAGAAGAAGCTGACTGAATAATAACTGTACCAGATGGTCACTTCTCTTGTATTTGTGCCAGTAGGCTCCTAAGCTACTCTTGAAAATTGTTGCCGGTTTCAAATTCTGTTTCTCTGATTGGTTGAAAATAATCCAGAGTAAGAGCTCTCTTCTTAATACTTTTTTCCAGAACATTTCTTTTTTATTACCCTGAATCAGACAGTATCACTATAATCAGGCTCAGAAACAAGGCTTATCAAAAAAGTCCCATCTGAACACCTCATTGGTTAGAAATGTCTTTGCTCTAGAATCTCGATAGTAGAAAGGGGCAGAGGGTAGTATTTTTCTTTTTTTTCATATAAATCTTAGACAGCCTAGGATGCTGGGGGATGACATTATGAAATATAGCGAAACATATGCAAAGTAAAAAAAATAGTCAAGAACCACTAGCTTAAAGTAAACCAACTCAGAGGATAAGTAATATTTTATGTAAGCTGCAATTGATGTTTGGAAGTTTTACTTCAATATTAACTTGCTTCCTGATAAGATTGGAGAATACCAACCCTTTTTGTAAATCTTTTGTAAAGATTTTGTTTGTAGAAGTTTGTGAATCTGGTGTCTATATAAATATAAGAAACAGTCAAAAGTTATTTAATGGGTTCATTTGATGCTGCTCTGTAGAATCATGCAGGAAAAGATATCAATAAGTCAGAATTAATTTTTTCAAAATTCTAAAACAGATATTAGGAAAATTTGTATACTAAAGCTTTATTGTGCAAGAAACTTTGGAATAAAACAAACTGATTCAAGGGTTTAAAATAAATAATATATTTTTATTTATTTTCTTTAAAATGAGTCCTTGGGTATCTGGTGTAACATGTTCGTTTATAAGGTGGATATTGGCAGCAGTCTGGAGAAATGTCAGTTAGTGGTTATTTTGACGACAGACCAAGATAGGGGTAGTAGTAATAGAAATAGTTCAGCGTCAATGTACTCTGTTTTTTCTTGGTTTAAGCAGGAAGGAAATATCATTAGCAGATGACCTCTTAACAGCTTGCTGTCTCTTCTTTTCTAGCTGAGAGGTATCAGCTTATGAACGTTTTGACCAAGCCCCAAGACTCTGGCGCAAACATTGGTTTCAGCTAACAGCAAAAGTCTGTTTGTGTCAATTTTTTTGAATGGCTAAAATGATTTTATTTTCTGACCTTCCTATGTTTTTCATTTTTTTTTTTTAAAGGGAAGTTATGTGTGGAGCCTCCTTGATTTTTGGTATTTTTCAGTCACAAATAAATAGTCTCTGCTTCTGCAAACTTCTGACATTTTTCAGCCAGGTTCAGACTTTTCTTCTAATTCCTCTTTTTATTTGAAGGTTGCCTTTTTGTTAGTTGAGAGAAGTATAGAAAGAGAAGTTCAGAGAGAGAGAGAGAGAGAGAGAGAGAGAGAGAGAGAGAGAGAGAGAGAGAGAGAGAGAGAGAGAGAGAGGTTTTAAAGGAAAGTGCAAAGGTCTTATTTTAATTTTAATTCTTTTTATTTATATGTTTTATTTTTATTGGGACTCACTGCCGTTATAGACTGATTCAAGTTCCATCAAGATTTGTGTTGCTATTATATTGAGCAAAAAAATCATATGAAAAACATTGGCAATCCTGGAACTGTAGTAGAAATTAATGAAACCTTGATTGTGCACCAAAAATATAACAGAGGATGAGGATTGAGTCAACAATGGAATTTTGGAGGATTTCAAATATATTTAGGCACAACAATTATAAATTATGGCTGGAGTACATAACAGCTTAGATCAAGTTGGATATAAACATGAAATCATTATCCATGAAGAAAATTTTGTTGATACTAAAGTTCCATATGTGCATACTAAAAGTATTTTCTTCACTTCATGGATAATGACTTCATGTTTAGTTTTTACTTTTTTACATCCAACTTGTTTGATCTAAAATGTTATGTACTCCAACGATCACTCTTCTTAACTGGAATATTTATTTGGGCTTTTTGTCAAGCTCATTAAATAGATATATCTACGATAAATATTTATTTTTTTAGAGACATTGCAGATTTTTTTTACAGAAATACAAAATAATTGTAAAAAATAGAAAGCCGAAAGTAGGAGGGTACTTTGATGTGGTAATGGTTAGCGACCTTGTCTTGCTAGAGATTAATTAAGAAGTCGTGAGTTCGATCCTCGTTAGTTGCTCCATGGGTTTTGCCACACTCATTAAAATCGCTAGAAGCTTTCTTTGAAGATCTTCAAATTATTTTGACATCAGGTGCTACAGCTAAATTCATGAAACTACGTGGCCCTGCCAGAAATCCACTCATTCATCGCCTGGGTTAACGGCGTAACGATCAGCTTCCCGCTGTAACATCTCCCTAGTACATTTAAAAAAGGAGTAGAGTCAGGGTCAGTGCTTAAAGCCTGAGGCACCCCAAAGCAAAATAACGAGGGAACTAAACAATAATCTCAAGTATGCGCGGGGGTCCCATTTTGAAGTAAAGGACTTTCTGCCATATCACGTATGGGAGGACGAGTTAAAAATACTTGTGTTAAAAAGTTTGGGGATTTCTTTTTTTTTTGTTTGGAAAGAAGGATTTTAAAAACAAAAATTTATAGCCATAAAAAACAAAACAAAAATATCTCTTTTTTTAAAACTTTTGCTTCCTTGATGCTAAACGTTCATCTTGAATTTTTTTTTAATAGTTTCTTTTTCCAAATTTTATTATATTTTCTGCGATCATATTTCATCACTAAACAAAAAAAAATTCAGAGATACACACGTTATGAAAATAAGTAATAATCGAAAGTAATTTGGAAATAAAATGAATGAATTATTTTTGTAAATGACTTGCTGTTTTAGTTTTCACATTTTTGTTTTCACTTGGCGGAGAGATTTTTTTAAAGAACAAAAACATAATGTTTATATTGCAATAAAAGACACATTTTGTTCAAAATATTGATGTCTTTAAATGTAAAGGGAAGCATTTTAAAGCAAACTGTCATGTCAAATGTTTGTGCTACTACAACACACGATGGCGATATTTCTCATAATACTGATGTGCGTAAACTGGTAGTAGCAGTCTAAATAGTTTTCTTCGTGCATTGTACTTACTAGTTAGTACAAGGAGCGTTAAGAAACTAAGAAAGAAAGGTCGACTAAATTTGTGAATCAGATCTTTATTGAATAATTATTATGTTGTACATACGGATATACTTGTTTTCTTCATTGATAAAAAGAAAACGGATTTGATTTTGGTTGGGGTAAAAAAAGGGTTCAGCCAGTGCAGAGCCCATGCGTGCCAGTCTCTGTTCCCACTATTTTTGAAAAGGCTTAAGAAAACTTTTACTGATATGAACAAAATAAACGACATCCCAGACAGATCTCTCGCGGGCGCAGTATTCTACGAGAGATCGGTAAAACTGAAATACGTAAGTAAAATTCTAATTGTTTAATTAATTTTCAAATGCGAGAAAAATCTATAAAAAAAAAATGCAAGTCTTGGGTAAGGGAGGTAATTGTAGTTTTTATATATATACGCAAATAATTTAAATTTTCTGAAATAAATACTATAAAATAAAATTAAATCGCAGACGAAGCGATATTTATTTATTGCTAAAGACCTGTGAATTTCTACGTTTTTAAATAATAAATATTTTCTTTGAACCTTTACGAGGACCGTCACTTGTGAGCGGACACCCTCCCCCCCAGAAGTATTGTCTTAGATTTCTTTGTTATTTCTTTAAATAAACTAAGCCTTTGTTTATTTTTGTACTAGCTTTATATTCTAACGATTTACGATCGTCATGAAGAGAATTTATAAACTGTAATTTTCAAAGATTGACCAAAATTATAAATAAAAATCGCTGCAGTTTCGTACATCATAATTATCTCCCCTTAAATTTGAACCTTTAGCAATCTGGAAATATAATTATTTACCCCATAAAAAAGTTAACAAAAGCAAAGTTTTATTATGATTGACACATTTTACAATTTTAATATTCGATAATAAATTTTCTGTGAAAAATTAAGATGAAATTCGTCTTCGAAAATAAAATTAGGGATAATAAACGAAACCTCGTCGAACGTGATTGGTGAGAGTTGGAGCGTGAGCCATTGCAGTCCAAGGACATTCAGCTCTATTATGATAATTAAGTCGCCATTTTGATGCCGTCTGATGTACATGCTGTTCATCTAATTTCTATTTTAACCGTCATTTATGACTTTATTTTTGACTGCAGTTGATACCATTTGAAGATTTTTTAATCAGGTATATTAAACAGCGTGCGCTGTCATCGACTTTCTTTGACATATTTTGGTGGAAAAAAATCGCTCTTTTATTGTGTAGCCTATCTTTTGTAGTAAGTGATAGCCGGCCGGTTAATCGTTCTTTCATAATTCCAGGAGTCCTTTCTTTCTCGAATCGACTTTTATTTCTTGTTTGTATTCTCTTTGTTATTATATCGAGCCATTCATTTAATATTTCTCTCTAGTGATATCTAACTTTTCTAGTCCTTAAATCTTCCTTGAAATTTATATCTTGATCGATCGATCTTTTTTTAATATTAGGAGTATAATTTACTTCATATTATATTTCTACTTATTTTACATTACATGCTTTTTTTTTTTTTTTTTTTTTTTTTTAGGCACAAAAAACCCAACTTTTCCGCTAAAAATATCCTCCCAATCATTGAGAAAACCTAATTTTCGAAGATATTAATTTTACCTATATTGTATATATTTTTTTAATATCTCTTAAAACAATTGTGCGTACTTTTTCTTTTCTTTTTTTTTTTTTTTTACCTTGCTTTAATTTTTCTCCCCCCATTTTTGTCTGTAGTCTAGTTTTTCTTGACTTAACTTTTTTTTTTTTTTTTTTTCTTCTTTTCTTAATTTTTTGAAAACGTTAATATTTTAGGAAAACCAGAAAAAATATACGCAAGTAATTTTTAACGTTGAAACGCAGTTTTAAACTTTCAACAACTAGTAACTCATTATGACCAACACTACAGTAACACAATTAGTGCCACAAAGTTCTCAGTCCAACACAAATCATTAAAAAAAAAAAAAAAACGAAACTTTATGCTTGGTCAAATCCTTGAAATTGGTCCTGTTGAACTTTTCAGCACCCCCTCCTGTTAATTCTGTTTTTGTGAATTTTATTTTTTCTACAAAGATTTAAAAAGTTCATAATCAGTCGCTAATTTTTTTATTCATGAATAATAATATACATTTGTGGGTTTTTTTTTTTTTTTTTTTTAAATTTTATTTTTTAACGAAAACTTCAATCGACTAAACTATTTTAACCGTCTCTATAGTAAATATGATTTAACTTCCTGACTTATCCTGTCTTTAAATCACTTCAAACTGAGCAAGGCAGTAGATCCACTAAGACGCAAGGAGGCGGGAGTATTGGATGAAAAAAAAAAAAAAAAAACACTGGCAGTAAAAGGACGAATTAAAACTGCTTACGTAAAGTAAATTTTTCTACTTTAATTTAGTTTAAGCTAAACTTAAGCTACCGATCTTCATTGTTTTATGCGAATCTGTTTAAAATCCCTTTTCTTTTCTTTTTTTTTATTTAATATTATTTTGTGCACCTTGCAATACTTTTTTTTTTTTTTTTCTAAAACTTATTTGCGGGGATGGGTCTTACTTCTGTTGCCTTATTTTTTAAACAAAAAAAAAATGCCAGTCAATGATTTGATCCATGGAAAGTCGTCTATGAAGCTACGCAGTAAAAGAAAAGCTTAAGCTAGATAGCTTTTTTTTTTTTTGTTTTGTTTTTTTTTTTTATACACAATAATTTGGCCTCTTTATGCTTTTTAACCAGTTTCCTGTGTAAACTGAAATATTTTTTTCTTGCTACTTTAAAATGAAACCCTGCATAAAAATATCTATAACGAATTCACTCCGTATCTTCCCAGGAAGTGTCGCAATTGTATTGGTTCTCTTTGCAATTTCCTAAAATGGCTAATATCGTCACCATTGTCAACATTTTCCCTCGTTTTCTCTTCTAAGTAACGAATCAATAATTTGATTCTGAAGTTGAATAATTAAACAGCGGTGACTTCTTTCCTGATTGAATATTTGCCAACTTGTCTTTGATGTGATAATCAATCTTTTGACAGCAGCTGTCCTCTTTAATTTTCATAATGATTAATTCAAGACAAGTTTTGGTTGCTATTTCTGTCAACAGAATTGTTTTATTTTCACACTATTGACTAGTTTAGTTCTTTAAAACTTACATAATTTTATATCCACTTAATTTCTGAATTATTGGAATAGCAGTCTGTACATTTCATATTTTAAAATTTTATCTATTGTGATATTAAATTTAGCGTTTCGAATAATTTTTGCATTCTGGATACCTAATTACTTCCCTTAAATTTTTGAACTAGCCTCATATTCCGAGTCGTCTTGTATATTTGAAATGTTGTGCATCAGAAATAGGGGGGGGGGGGCGTTCACAATGCAATATATTTTTCTTCGCCCGTTAAAATTGGAAATCGTATCTCCGTTAATAGTTGGGTGGGTGGGTCTGTCCAATTTTGAAGCTAATAAATTAACGGGTGGATGTCCTTTTTGACTCCTGACACATTTTCCCACCACACGCATTCGTCCATAAAAGGATGGGAATAATTCTTCGCTAGTATCACTTCACGTTGTTATATTTTCCACTTTTATTTCTGCATAACACTGAATAATTATTACCAGAGTGTTCAGAATATGAGGCTAGTTTAAAAAAATGTAGGCAAAGTAAATAAACATTAGAGTTTCTTGTATGCAGAAATGGCTTCAAACGCTAAGCCTGATAATACTATTTTTTTCTGACAGTAGTTTCGTTTTTTCAGTTCTGTTTAAAAAAAAAAAAAAAAAAATTTGTCAAATAAGTTCAGTAATCTTTTTGGTCTTAGTTTGTTGCATAATTCACATTTTTATGGAAAATTTTGGTTCTCTCTCTACTTCAACGAAAGAAAGCTTAATGTCACACTTCGTAACCATTTTTATTCTAACAAAAAGATTGCACAACTGCCATATCTGACCAACTATATTTCTTCAAAGGATAGAGAAACCCACTTTGATAAGCGAGACGAAACGATCGAAGCACTTTCAAACTAGTTTTTTTTTAAAAAATTTTTATCTTCAATAAGATTTTAAAATCCTTATTCTCTTAGTCTTACTCTTGTCTATATGCCACTCACTGTTTCTAATTGGTAGACAGGCACGTTGCCAGTCAATGTGTTACTGCTTTTATTACGCACTACTACTGCTTATAAAAGACGGTATGACGGTGTTGTTGATTCTAATGGTGGGCAATCCCGTTAAAAAAAAAATTTATTCTGAATCTCTCTAGCCGTAATCTTTATTTTCGTGTTGAACGTTTTCCTTAAACAAAGTAATATTGCAGTGAACGTTCTCCTTCCGATTTTCTATGCGCTTTATTCATTTCAAATCTTTTTCTTACGCCTTTTTATAGTTGTTAGTAACTCTTAAGCAAAAAGCTGTACTAGGCTTTCTCTGTACGTATCAGTATTTTTTTTCCAGTTTTTCAAACTCTTAATTTCAGATTTGTTGTGAAATTTATAACATCAAATAGCAATTTTCAAGAAGTTCTGACGTGATTGAAATGTAATTTGTAAAAATATTCTAATTATTAAATTATATAATTAAATAACATGCTCTCTGATTCAGCGGATATTGAAATTGTTTTTGTGCATTTGGAATCTTAAATAAGAAAATATCACTAAAAAAATACAATCAGCGTTTTTTTTATTCTTTGATTACGTTTAAGTTTTTATTTTAAGTTTCGGGTAGCTTTTTATTTAAAAAAAAAAAAACCCAAAAAAACATCCTTACTTGCCTGCATGTAGCTTTTTATTTTTCTCTCATAGTGTAATTGTTTGGAGTCTTAATTACTAGTATTTATTTAGATACTTTTTAGTTTAGTTAGACTGAAGAAGTCTGTGTTTAAAAAGTATCCAGCTGAAATAATACTTTCAAATGACCTTGCTATTGTCATTAGTAATATGCATTGGAGTTATTGAATAAAAAAGCTTTGTAGCTGACTGTAAGTAGCGTTAAACCTACTTAGGTGTTGCTCTCTCAACTGTAAGTACACGTGCAGCATACAAGGCTACCACATTGTTCTTCCTTTTTTATTTTATGAAGAGAGAGAAGAAAAAATAAAGGAAGAACAATGTGAATTTTTCATCATCCCTCAAATTATGAAATTTATTTGAGGGATGAAAAATCCACAACCTAATCAAAAGCCCTCCCCCATTTGACAATTGGTCAAGAACCCTTATGTTTTGGAGTAACATCTTTTTAACTGATCTCTTAGTTCATTGTGGGTGTTAATAATTGCTAAATATAAGAATTTGGCAAATTAAGGCTTTTTTTCTCTTTCATTTGCCATGTTTTTAAGTAGTTGTGTGTTCATAATTTCACACTTTTTTTTAAATATTCAATTTTCTTAGCATTTGGTACAAAAGTGTATCTGAAATAATCTGTTAGTATGTGTAGAATAAATAAAACATTTGCTACAGAAAATGTATTTTTTTTTTCCTTTTTAACAGTAAAACAGTTGTAAACTTACCACTGATGTTTTATTTTTTCAGATGACCTGCTCTTTAAACATTTTTTGAACTATCTGAAAACTTAAGTCCTTTTACCGGCTCCTCATTTTGCCATCTGTTACTGAAAATTAAAGATCTTGCCCATTAGCAAGCAGTAAAAATGTTCTGAATTCGTACATAAGCATATTAAGATATAAGATGAACAAGCAATTTTCTATTCTTTATCTTCAAGACATAGCTGATCTAGTTATCCATTCTAAATTTTAATTTTATCAATCTGAGATTTGGAAAAAAAGCCAAAATGTGTACTTATCACATAATTTCACCATAATATACATGCACATTGATATTGCATGATGGTATTTGTATTAAGGATCGATCATAATTTCTTGCCTCAGCCAAATTCTCAAAATCGGACCAAATATCAGATTTTTAATTCTTGTCAGGGTTTCTCAATTAAGCTGAGAACTTTTCAGTAACCCCCCTACTGTTCTTATGGCATAGAAACTATTGCTTAACAGCCTGATTCTTTTAGATTTATTCATAATTGAACCCAACTCTTCTTGTTGCAGGACTTTGTACCCCTACCTTACATAAAAACAAACAAAACTTATCCTTTGAACTTGGAAAATGTTTTTTCAGCATTTACAAGTTTTGTTTGTTTAATGACTTTTAAAACATTGAGTAACCTCTATATGCTGATATGAGTGTCAGTTTTAATATTAGGTATATATGTTTGATAGTGTATGCAGGTAATGTGGCCATTATTTATGAATAAAATTTATGCTTTTCAGCATCTTTTTCATTCTTAATGTGAATTGTCTGAGGTTCTTCATTGACATTACCATGTTTGCAAAAAATTGATTCACTTGCAAATAGTCTACAAATGTTATATTAAAAAAAAAAATCCATATACGAGGGATGTTGAAAAGTTCTCAAACTGACCAAAATGACCTTCCAAAAAAGAAAAAGGGGAATTCTGATGTTTGGTCACTTAATCAGATTTGGGAAGTGGGTTGGGTAGAGAACTTTTCAGCATTCTTGTATTGTCCAAAAAAAAAATAAATGCCAAAATAATTTTTTAGTTGTTTTTGCATTTTAACCAGTGGTTAATTTTAATTTTTTTAATTTTTTTTTTTTTTTAATATTTTTTTCTCTTAATAATTGATGATAGAATTTCATCATGTTTAAATGTTCTTATTGGACTTGGGATAAATCTGAAGGGAAATATTTCTGACTAGCATTCAAAATTTGTTACTCTTTAGTTTATATGAAATCTGGCTTCTTGGCATTGGGAATATTTATTCACAAAATGGGTATTCTTACAAAGGTGAATGTCACTGGATGCCAAGTAGATGGACTATTGGAATTAATCATGACCCATCCTGTCTATTATGTCACAAATTATAATTTAAGTTCTTTGTCTATATTAATTTCAAATTCTTGTACAAAAGTATTTAAGAAATTTACTGTTCAGTGAGTTGAATTTTTGTTAAAAAAAATTGATACTTATCTATCATAGCTTCTCATTGGAAGTAACAAATTATAAGCCTGTTTAGTCTTAGAATAATGGTTTTTCATGAATAACTAGTGATAACTTTAAAATTCTTTAATCTGTGTATTGAATTAGGTTATTGTAGCAAATTAAGATAATTACTGTAAAATAATGAAGCTTGAAAGGTTATAGTGTTTTATTTTTTGTGTAAAAATTGAGGATAATCGCCAAAAATAACTTTAAAAATTATTAATACTGTCATATTTTCAGTTATTCTTTTTTCTCTCTCACAAGGATGGTATGATATGATTTTGGGAAAAAAAAAGAAAATCTTTTTCCTAAGTAACATAATTTCTCAGCCTCTTACATAGGTTGTTACCTGTAGGTTGGCTGTGGTGTGCCAGTCAGCAATAGATTACCGGCTTTATCCCAAGCCTTCAACTGCTTGTCATGAGAGTCTAATTAATGAGTTCTTTTTTTTTTTTTTTTTTTTTCTTTTTTTTTTCTTTATTTCTCCCTCCAACCAACGCATTTTTCTAAATAGGTTCAAGACAAAAGAAGCTGAGAAGGTTGGGAGAATATATCTTGTAAAGCAGCAAGACTTCTGGCAGCGCTAGCACAAAGAGTGTAAAGACATTGTAAAGACTTGGTATGTGAACATGGTCTGATTGTGGTAGTGATGTGGTGGAAGACCTTGTGTATCCCCTGGACGTGCATTGCTACCTCATGCCGTATTTAGTATTATCAACACAATGCGGCATCAGGCAGCTGCTGTCTTGGCCACCAGGAGTTCTGCCTCATCGCTTACCCCAAATAACCATTAATATTTATTCATGCTACAAGTAAATCCAAACTGCTTGAAAATGTTAACTGAATATAAAATTTGTTAACTAATATTTTGAACATTTCCTGAAATATTTCAGATATTGATTATTTTTTTTTTTTTTTTTTTTTTTCCCCTCTTCCCTCCTTTCTTCTCTCATGGCTAAACACAGCAAATTTAATAATTCCAGACTTTATTCTTAATGACAAGGCACAATTTCACATTTTCAGAGTGGCATAATTTTCAAATTGAAATATTTAGAATACTTTAACACTTTCATTTAATTCTTAAAGTGAACAAATCTTCTGTTAGGTTTATTTTAAATATTTTCATGTGCAAAGTTTCAACTTATGCCACTCCACTTTTGTGGTTCAGAACATTGCAAATTTATATGTAAAAAAATTTCAGGGTTTTAATTTTATGCTCTTATCTAATATTAAAATTTAAAGTCCTACATCAGTTGATGCTTCCCTTCCGTAATTTTCATTAACTAGTATCAATTCTGTCTGATGTCAACACATACCCATATCCACTTTTTAAAAAATTTTTATAACTAAAGACAAAAAATACTTCAAACAACAACAAAAATATGTATGGCGAAGGTGCTTTAGCTGACAGAATTGTATGAAAGTGGTTTGCTAAGTTTAGAGTTGGTGATTGTAGCCTTATTAAGGAAGAATGCTCAGGCGCCCCCTCCCACCAACTACAGATGACGACCAAATCAAGATATTGATTGAGAATAACTCGCATTACACAATGTGGGGAAACACTAAATTGATAAAAATCCGTCATCCATGAGCACTTAGTGAAGTTTGGGTACCATATGATCTGAGTGAAAAGAATCTCTTGAATTGCATTTCATCTTTTCTGTATAAATGCAATGAAAAATGCACTCTTTTTGAAGTAGACTATGACAAGTGATGAGAAATGCATAGTTTACAACAGTGTTCAGTGAAAAAGATCCTGGGGGTGTAAACCACATGCGGCAACTTTAACCACCTCAAAAGCAGGTCTTCATTCTAAGAAAGTCATGCTGTGCATCTGGTGGGATTGGAAATGAATCTTGTATTATGAGCTTCTACTAAGTAACATGTCAATTAATTTTGGAAAATGCTGCTCTCAACTGGATGAATTAAAGGTAACAATTCAAGAAAAATGCTCAGAATTGGCAAACTGGAAAGGTGTTTTTCCATCAGAATAATAACAGGCCTCACGTTTCTTTGGCGACCTGGTAAAAATTTTTGCAGCTGGGATGTGTTACCTCAACTGCCATATTCATGAGCCATTGCTCTTGGATTTTCATTTATTCAGGTCCTTGCAAAATAATCTCCAATGGTAAAAATTTTAATTCTTTGGATGATATTTAAAAAAAAAAAAAAAATTACCTTAATGAATGTTCTTTACTTAGAAACCACAAAAATTCTGGGAAGGTGAATCCTTTCAGTTAAAGGAAAAATAAAGATTTTGCAACAAAATAGTGCATATTTAATTGAATAAATATTTAATGGCATAATTTTGTTTTGTGCTCTAATTTCTCTCAAAATAGGTAGTTGCTTTTATGGGTTTACCTTAAACTAGATGTTTTGCAAAATAGTATTTTTCACTTTTTTAAGTCCTTTGTATTGAAAACTGCCCCCCCCCCCAATTTTTATCTGAAATATTTTTGAGTTCCCTCCCCATCTGGTTATAATCGAGTTTATAAAATTTGGATTTACTTGCTGTTCCTACTCATGTATATTTGAAAGGGATTCCAATTGTCCTTTGGGCTGTTGGTTTGCCTTTTTCTGCTGTATTTCATATTCATTGTGGGTGTTTGTTTCTGATGATTTGCAGCACAAGGCCTTTACAATTTGGTCTTGTGCACTAACCACATTTCAGAAACAAACTTAGTACTCATAATTGACCTTAAATTGGACCTCTTAATTTTATTTCAACAAACTTAAGATCAAATATCTGCCACATACAATTAAATCTGCATGTTCAGATTTACTAGATTGGATTTTCTTTCATCTATTATAGCAAAAATGTTGTTTTTATGACTTCTGCCTTTCATTCAAAGGTTTTTCTATATGTGGACAATATCAAGTAACTACACAGACCAAAATAAGTTAACAGCCAAATTTGTTTACAATATAAGAAAAAAGGTTTAAAAATAATTTATTTTAGCATAAAATTTTGAAGATATTTATTTTTTTTTTTTAAATGTAGCATGTGTTTTCAATTGATCAATTTGAAAGTAACAGATAATAGCTATCCCTGATTGTTGCTGCTAAATATAAACAAGTTTTATTGCTAACTTTGGTCTATATTTGATATCTCTGTTGCCTGGAAAACCTGAGAATATATACTATTATAAAATGGGTTAGTTTTACAGTTTGGTAGCATCTGAAAATTAACGTAATTAAATAGTTGCTCTCACTTATATGTAATTTTGCCTTCTGGCATATTTTCCTTAATGGTAAGTAGTGAAATGAACCAAGTTTTTTATTTTTTTTTCCTCTCTCCTCTCTCATCTTTTTTTAGTGTGAGTATATCTCAGTATTTTGAGCACTTTCTATAAAGGACTGTTTACTGAGCTTGTCTCGTAAACAATTGGTTCCTTCCTTGGTGCTCTATGAACCTGGCCTTTTGCCTCTGTCCAACTAACATCTATTACTCGTTCATTATCTATAACATTTCTTGTCTACATATATAGCAATGTAATTAAACATTAACTTACTACAGAACTAGAGTACCCATTGCGTGATAAGAATAGACCCTTGTAATCAAAATTGATTAATGGTGAATAAGAACCTAAAGTAAACTTAGCAGCTGTAGTTCACTTAGCTATCCTTAGTAATCTTGTATCTAGACAGATTTTTATTTATTTATATATTTTTTTTTTTTTTTTTTTTTTTTTTTTTTTAGACAGTACTTCAGGGAATATTTTATCAGTATACTGTGGAACTAAAATTACATATACATAATTTATAATTATCAATTTTTCTTTTTTGAATTTACTACTTAGAAAAATGTTTGCCTAATCGGTAATTTTGAATATTATGTTATATAAATGGGTTTAAAATTAAATAAACTATAGATAATTAGAAAGCTTTACTATATTTTCTCATTTTTATGCTAATTCCTTTCTATAATAACCTCCACACATAATTGAATATTTCAGATTAGCCTGTCATGCAATAACATCTTTAAAACTAATTTTAAATTTACATGTCTAAAAAATTTTTTTTTTTTTTTTTAAATTAGACATACTTTAATAAATTCAGTTGATTTCTCTTGTCCTGAAGAGTAGATTTATCTCTGCAAAACTCAGTTGGTAGATATGTCTTAGAAATCTTTTACTATATATCTCATCATAAGTGTTAGCTGGTTTTGAAATCCAGTCATTTCTAATTAAGTCAATTCTTATGATTCATTAGAACATAGCAAGTTTTTATTTTTTTTCTCTTCATCGTTGTTCCTATTGATTGTCAGATCTTTTATAGCTCCCGTACTCTCACTTGTAATTAATTTGGTACAGTGTACTATTTTCTCTAAGAAAAAAACCCAGCTCTATCCACTTAATAACAAAATAATGCTTGCTCTCTATATAGTAAATGTTCTTTTGCTTCAGTTTTAATTGATAAGGTGTTCAAAAGTTACATTGCAAATATCTCTGTTGTGGAGTGTAATTAAAAGCTACATTAAGTTTTTCTTTCTACTCTGATACAGTAATCTTTTATCACTTCTAGTAATTTATATGAATTTTCCCAAATAAACTATATTTTACTTTTACTCAATATATTTAATTTGCTAAACTTTTAAGCAATTCATGAGCTATAAACTTCTTTGTCAAATATTGTTTTAAAAATTTCAATTTGATACTGTGCTTATTTTTAAGTTTGTTGAAAAGTTGCAATTTAGCTTTTGTTTAACTTATTCATACACAAATTATTTGACTGCTATCAAACTGAAATTCCTTCCTCATTTATTGATGGGAGTTTTTTTAGTCTGTTACTCATTCAGTTGAACAGTATGCTTTGTGTAGACATTGGATGCAGAAAGACTTGAAGGAAACAATTGAAATGCAAATTTTTTGTTCAATTTTTAAGAGAGATGAGATCCTTCATACCTAAAACAAAAGAAAATAAATAAATAAATAAAATCCAAATTACTAATGAAATAGAAAAAGTCCTCACTGAGTTGTCTAAACCAGGCAAATATTTGGTTTGTTTTGTAATCGTCTGGACAAGTAAACTCAAAACATTGATTCAAAACTCTTAACCCTTAATTGACCTAAGATGATCATAACTTCTACATGTTTTCAAAATGAATTACAAGATTATTACATTTCACTTTTCTCTTCTGCTTAATACACTTACTTGCCACTCAAGATTGTTACTGCTGATGTTAAAATAAGTGGAAATGATTTAAGTACTTTATTTCAAGTAAAGACTTTTTCAAATGGAAAAACAAATCTATTGTGGAGCTGATGGTATTTGATTTTCTTAGTTTTTCACCTTTCAAGATGGATTCAGATTATCCAAAATGTACAATGTTATTCATGCACTCCTATCTTTATTAATGCTATTCTTAATGTGCCACATCCTTTCACACGTGGATGGGAAAACTATTTGTAAATTATTATTATTTTCTCTCCTTAATGAAAATTAAAATTTTTAATTTGAGTTTATCACTTTTTTTCAACAGAGTACACTAGTTTTTGACATTTTGATCATTTCTCCAATTTGCCAAAATCTGGAGAAAATTGTCATTGGAAATTTAAAATATTTTTCATGGTTCAATTCTATTTTTATTTTTTATTTAACATGTGTACCTGTTTTGAATATCAATTACCTAACTTTCAAACTGCAATTAACCAACGATACTATATTCATGTAGGTAATTGATATTTTGGAAAATCCCCCTCCCCTTGTGTGTTTTGTTTTGTATTTTAACACTTTGTTACTTAGTTGGGTAAAGTGTTATGGCTTTGTGGTAAGTATGTCGTTCCTCATGATCAGTTCAGTAATAAATTCCTTTTTGACACGTCTGTAAAATTGGTTATTAGTAACTTGATGCTAAGTTTGGTACTTGTTAGATAAAATTACAAACTTGTATTACTGCTACATTGTTTAATTTTTTAAGTCTGGGTTATTTCTTGAGGTTTAGCTGATACTGTGAAGTAATAAGAGAAGTAAGGTTTTTCACAAAATGTAAGAAACATTCATGCAAGATTCATTTCTAGAAAATGAAAGTGGCCTTTTAGCTGATAATTATATCACATTGGATTTTCTTATGTATCTCGTTGGCTATTAAGTGTTTAGTATTTCTCCCATCTGAACTTCATTCTATGGCTGCAAAGAAACCTCAAATAACAATTTAAGACCATTTGACAGCATTGGATATAAGGAATAACTGTATATAGCTCTGTTTAATCTTTACCATTGGTCCTTGTAGTTGAAGCAGTAGATCAGCTGTCACAGTGAGATTGGTAGCTGTAGTATGACTATTGTAATAGAAATAAACAAAAGATGTGGAGTGGTAGTCAAGACTTGATGGCTATATCCTTGGCTTTTTATTGTATTTAATTTTTATTTTGGGCACACAAATGATATTTTTTTCCAGAGGTATATTGATGAATTTTACAGTTTTGCTGTAGACAAAGTAACACCACAAATACATGATAATGCTCTTAATACTTTTTATGGTGAGCACATAAGGTAGTTTAAAATGTATCATTTTATCTTGGCTTATTTTGGATATCTGCTGCTTTAACTTTGTAAATTTGTTAACATAAAAAGATGTTTGGTCTTATGTGAATCCAAAGTTTTTTTTTTTTTTTTTTTTTTTTTCAAATAAATCCAAACATTGGTTAACAAGAATTGGGGATATAGAAAAATTTAATTTTCAATGCCTTTTGATGTAGTGATGATAAAATAATAAAGCCCCTAGTTTATAAATTTTATCTGCACGAACAAATAGAATTTTTTTTTTTTTTTTTCCCTCCTCCAAATTTATGGGTAGGCAATATATAAATTGCCTCCCAAGTTTTGCAATATAGACATTGACTTTGCTCCATGTAGAAATGTACATTTCTTAATCTTGAACAATATGATTATACTTTTAATTTACTTAAGTTTGCAAAAAAAAAAAAAGAGTTCTCTAGGCAATAGGCTCCACATTTCAACTTTGCCAGAAATTTTATTTTTACTTCAATCAAGAAATATGTAACAAGTAAATTAAAGTGGGGGACACACCACATCCTGTTATTACTGAAAGCAACTTGCAGATTATCTAGTTATATGCAAAATATTTTCTCATTAATATATTACCAGGATTTTTTATATTTTTCCCTAGATTATAATGTTCTTTCTACATTAACATTTTCTCTTTTGCTAATTTTCAGAAATTACTGCTTGTAGGAATTTTTTTTAAATTGCATTTCTTTTTTTTTTTTTTTTTTTTTTTTTTTCCAGGGGAAGTGATTCACTGAAAAAAAAAAAAAAAAAAAAAAAAAAAAAAATTTAACTGAACAAAAATGCTTGCTCATGATCCTGTATTAATGTGATAATTTCACTTGTAGAAAATGAAGTGGGGTCATTTGAAGGCTTGTGTGGTCTTTGTATTGCATGAATTAAAAATTGTTTTTATTATTTTTATTTTTATTTTATATATACTCCCCTCTCTCTTAATACTGTAGGATTGCCCTCCATAGTTTTGTTGCTATTGGTTTTGTAGATGATTGTTTTGAGTAGTTTTCAATTTTAATATTATTACTGTAACGTAGTGTTGCCAGATAAGGCTACATTTGAAATCCCACCATTTTATTATTTTGGATTGAATTTGTAACCCAAGTAATATATATATATATATATATACACACACACATCCCCCAAGATGTCTTTAAACTCTAAATTTAGTAGGTCTGGATTTTCAAAAGAAGCTTAGTCTGATATTCCTATTGTAGATCTAGTAAAGTGAACGTCTAATAACTTTGTGGGAGCTTAAGTCAAACGAGTTTTAAAATTTAATGAAGTATTTTCTTTTCCTTTTTAAAATATTAAATCAAATGATTAATGGTCAAGTTTGCTCCTCCCTTTTTTTTCTCTCCCCACCCCCAATATTTTAGCCATTTTGAAGCATAGCTTCAGTCACCTGCTCCAAGTGTTTTTTAACAAAGTTGTATTTTCAGTAGAATCTATTGGAATTTTAATAAATAAAAAAAATTCCCAGAAGTTGACTTTTTTTTTTTTTTTTTATGCAGTGTGGTAGGACATACCCATTAATATCTACTTATATGCTTATATTGTTGTTCTTTATTTTTCATACATTAGCAACAATTAGGATCCCTTTATTATTTTTCATTTCTTGCTAAGATTCTTGTGTTGGGCATGCTCCTGGGGAAAGAATGTAAAACATATAAGGCTTATCTCTTGTTCCAACTTGGTTTTGATTTGCAGAATTTAGTTCTTGGTTGGGTGAAATGCTCTCCTAAAGTTTCTGCTTTGCTGTCCACCACAGGTTCTCCCTGGGGCTCTAGTCTGCACTGTTGGATGGTCATTCTTCCAAGCATGGTGAGGAATTTCTTCTTGCATAAGTCATGCACTGCAGTGGCTGCTCTATTGTGTTTTTTATTTTTTTTTTTTAATTTTTTTATTTATTTACAAGTTGTACATAACCTCGAAAAATAGATTGCCTCCCGAGCCAATTCAGTTCCTACTACCTTCCTAGCCATAGCTCTATTGATGTACATGAAAAATCCCTTTGTGCCTATCTTACACACATTGGTTTAAAAAAACAAAAAAAAACAAGTCTATAAATGTTGCTAAGCCTAGCATCTTTGACCCATTCCCATCTCTTCATCCTTATCCTTTGTAATTAAACTTGTATGCCAAGAATTGACTATTTTCCTAAAACTAATACTTTGAAATAGCAAAGTTAGATCATTTGTTATAGGTGATGGATAAGCAATTTTCACCAGTAGATGGGTGGCTATAAGAAAGAGCATATAGATTGTAAAACTTGAATTATTAGTATCTTAAAACTTTGGAATTGGGTGCAATAAATAAGTTATGAAAATGTTTCCTCATTGCTTAAAAGTATCGTATATTGCCTTGTTCAGTTTAACAGATAAAACTATGGATACCTACAAAGATTTAGTGCCCTATTTTTTTTTTCCTTTCTCCCTCTGCTTGAGCTTGTTCATTTTAATTGTTGCGCAATTCTATAGTGTTAATTTTTTCACAGCCTCCTCCTCCCCCTTCCCTCTTTGTTTTGCTTTGCACAATATAACTGATGCCTTTTCAAGGCTTTTGATAAAGGATAACTTACTCTCTCAGTAAGTTTTTTTGAATAATAATATAAATATTTTTAAAGGCATTAAATCAGAAATGAGCAGTGCTTGTAGCATTCTCAATAGAAAGAAGAGAATTACTGTTTGTTTCAAATATTCATGTGGCTCTATAAGGGTATTCACCTTATTTAACATGATTTGGCTGTGGTTAAATATTTACCTTCTCTCTCTTTCATGATTACTCCTTTTAATGTAGTTTCAGCTCCAAACTTCAAGGTTTGCTCAATATTTTCTCTATCTAGTTTAATTTATAGAAATGAAAAGTGACTTAAAACACACTTGCAGTATAGATTTAAATTTTACTTTTAGATAATTTAAGAAAAAAATCAGCTTTTTGATTAATGATTTTATACTCTAGGAGCATCCAATTTATTAGTTTTATGCTCAGTTCAAATTTAATTTGAACAAAATTTAGCTTAAATAATTGTACCCAACTACTATTAACAGCTATAATCTATCCCACTATTTTAAGATTCTTGTTGTGGATAACTTTGTTAGCCATTTAAATTACTTCCTCTTTTCTACTTGGTTGATATGTTTGCTACTTTTACTTTTGACCCTTTTGATATTTTCTAGTTTGACTTTGAAAGTCAAAGCTTATGCAAATAACACTTTAAAATTTGAATAAGCAGAGCATGTCTTTTGGGATCTGACAAAGTTTGCATGAGTCTGTTCTATAAAGCTTAGGAACTTTTATTTTAATACTTAAGTTTTAATTTCTAATTAATAGTCATCTCTTAAATTGCAACAACTGCATTTTAACTTTATTTTTTTTTATTCTGCTGTGACTGAAGAGATGCTTCAACATTTTGATCTGTTATCATAACCCATTTAATCAATTCCTGTTCTTCTGTGGCTCACTAATCTCACTTGAATGTTGAAGCCATTGATGTTGTCAATACTCTTTTTAGTGTGTACACTTAGTCATGCAATACTAAACCAACATTATAACCTGGGTGATCTACAATTGCTGACATTTTGATTTGAATTTAGAGTAATGATTTGGCACCATGTTCTTCATCCTTGAAGATAATTCACTGCAATAATTCAGTAGTAGTTTGCTAACTAGTTTACAGTTGGCATGCTGTTTTAAGCCAAGCACAGGAAGCTTTCTTCCTTTTCTCCTATTTGATCCCCCTGTCCAATGCTTTGTAAATTTTGATGTTGTAATGATCATTGGCAGGTAAGCTAAGTATTGAGGTATATTTACCTTTCAAAGTGGAACATCAAAAAAAAAAACTGCTTTGTGGTCATTCCTGTTGACATCAAACAAATTGTGATGAAAAGGTAAGATGAAAGCCCTTATCCCATTGGCCTTGCTTATCAGAAAGACTAGAATAAGGACAAATCATTTGTAACTCTTTACATCCATCTTGAATATTTTAAATTTAATAATGGAAATGTCGCAAAGATTATTCACATATTTTAAAAGCTATATCTTCAAGTCCTTAAAGGTAAAAAAATATATATATATATATATATATATATATATATATATATATATATATATAATATAGTAGACCAAAGAGAGATAGAGATATATATATATATATATATATAAATTTTTTTTTTTTTTTTTTTTTTTAATTTAAAGGCCTATTAGAGCTCTTGTTAAACCAGTTGACAAACCTTTCCCTTGTGGGGGCTTCCAAAAAAAAATTATTTTTAGGAATTGGGTCCAGAAACCTGGGTGACTATTTAGTAGGCTCACATCAACCAATCCATTTACCTGGACACATTGCAGAATGTGATGTGGACATTATTTTAGTGAAACACAAGAGCTTATTCTGACAGTTTGATGTCATCCAATTCAGGAATTGGAAATGCAGCATGTGAAGGTAATTTTTATGTTAGATTAATTGGTCAATGTTGCTCATCTCTTAAGAAGCACATACCCTTTGAGGACTTTCAAACAGCTTGATATTATCCATTCTGAGGTAAAATCTTGCTTGAACAACCTGGTATCTTTTCCAATGTACTTCTGCTGCATAGATAACTTGTGACCATTTTAAGATTCTCCTTCCAGTTTTCTGAAAATTTTATTAGAAAACAAATGATTGAATAAAAGAATATAAATAGAAAATTTCTGATTTATATTAACTGTTTGCTACATAGTTACATTGGTTGAACTTAAATAGATGGCCATTATCCAATCAAGAATGCTTTACATTTCTTTGAAACTGTCACTCTTGAGTTGGAAGCATGTTAGATCCCCCAGCCCTAAGTTTTTAGTGCTTCAGAATGCTGAAAAGTTTTTCTTGACTACATACAAATATCCCCCCCCCCCCCAGTCTAGCTAATTTAGAATCAAAATTCACTGTTCATGAATAATAGTTTGATTTTTGGTTAAGTGCTGATTTTTATATAAGTGGATAGTTTCCATATTTTCCATTTTGATAACCACTTTTTACAGGTGTTATTTCTTCTGACATTGTGCATTTTCTTAATTGAATATAACTTGTATGTTCAATTCAATTTGAAACAAGTTTGCAAAGTATATACTTAGCTACTGATTGGAAGGATTGCTTTCATGAATAATGTTCATATGGGGGTGATAAAGATAGCGACTTGCACTCTCATCTATATTTACTTAAGATTTTGCTCAAAATTTGCAATTAGTTCATTAAGTATATGAGGGCTTTGTGTGAAATATCTTCACTTGCTTGTCTTTAGCTTTGAGATTTTTTTACCACAGTTTGTAGTTGAAGGAACCCAATAATATGTTGCAAGCATTTAATTACCTCTTCAACAAGTCCTGCATTTACTGTCTGTAAATATTCAAATCTTTCATATGACTACAAAATAATTTATATATATGTATATTTTTTTTAATTTTCTCTTAAATTTTTCAAAAATTCTAAAAATGATCACAGGATTTAGTTAATTTTCAGATATATAACCAAAATGATTAATTATGTCCTTAAATTTGTCAATATTGATAGGGACAACTATTTGCCATATAGCAATGTGTAATAAAATGTCTCAAGAAAAATTGAGTATGTTTCTCATAATTTGAGTAGCTTTCTGGGCAGTCCTATGAAATTTTGAACTTTATTAAAGACTAGTTTTATTATTTTGCATTTTTCCTCTCATTCTGTTACGTATTTTTTAAAAAAAGCATAAATAATTCTTTGTACAATGTGCTGAGAAATTACTAAATGTCTTGATACTAGAATGATTTCTGTAAAAAGTGGTTTTCATAAAATAGAAAAACAATATTCACTTAAACTTCAAGCATTAAAATTGTAAAGTCACTCTATTGTTAGGTCAAAGGAAGCAGTAACATTTAATTTTCTCTTAGCATTGTAAAATATTCACTATTTGCAATAGTGAATAACATTTAATACTATGTTTTAAGTTTTCTTTATTTTACAAGTAGCTTGCTTGGTTTGAAATGGTGTTTTCTGTTCTGCATGCTTATTTTAGCATCTAACTGCTTTGACTCGTAGAATGCAAGGCCAGGATTTCTGTTTTGCTTTGTTTTATGATTTGATAGACAAGCCTTTAAAAATTGCAGTGTTAATATCTGTGAATAGTTTTGTTATTTTTAATTTTTTATTTCTGGGTGTCCATATTGTATCATAACTATAGCAACTTAGTTGTGTATAAAGTTTGTATATTCCATTATGTTTGAAATGCTTTTCAAATAAACTTCTTAATTTCTTTACTTTTTATTTGTTGTATTTAACTAAGATTATCTGCATAAGTTAATGATCTTTGAATATATTGTAGATTTAGTTTTAAAATATTTCTATGAATTAGTTGAATAACTTCATTTAATTCATATTATGTAAATTTCCTTAATTCTAATTTTATACATTGACTAATCTGTTGAAATATTTGAGCAGTGCTAGTTATAAGGCACACTGCTCTTGACCTATTTGTATTATGAGACTGGAACATGAATTACTTGATTTGATATTTATTTAATCCACTTGTTTGGTTCAAAACCTCTTCTGGTTGATTTGAGTGAAGGCGGGGGGAATTAAATGCATATAGCTGAATTCAAATCCACAGTGACTTGTATCTGATTTGCTATCTTGCGACTCGTTTTATTTGATTTCTATAAGTGTGAAATTTCACCATTTAAATTTAATTACAATGCAAGCTACTTTACATGATCTGTAAATCTAGTATTTCTTTCATGTGCAGTTTAAACTGAATTGATAGATGTGCTACTTTCCAAGATTATAACTTAATTATACTTGTGTATTCAGATATTGCAAATATAGCAGTTAAGAATTAACATTCCTGTCATGTCATTTGGATGTTGGAGTCTGAAATTTGAAGGTTGTTATTTAATGCTAAAAAAATCTGAAAAGGATATTGAACTTTAGTCAGAACTTCTTTTTTTTTACTTTCATTATGAAACAGATTATTCATAATTGCAAGTTTATGGGATTTGTATTGCTTTGTAAAGTTGTAATTTTTTTTTTTTTTTTAAATTCAGCTTTGAAAGATTGATAGGATTCTTTTAAGAACATGGCTACATCTAGTAAAATTAGTGATTAGAATATAGTTATGTAAGAAATTGGGACATTTTGAAGACTTGTGAAGTAATAATAGCATAATTTGGATGTATAAAAATGCTAAAATTTTCAAGCATTCTATCAAAATTGGATACTTTTCATTTGGGTATTGTTGCTTCCTATTGAGTAATTTTAATGGCTTGAATTTTTATTCAATATCATTCTCAATATATATATATATATATATATATATATATATATATATACACACACACACAGACAAAAAGGTGCATAAGATTTAGAATGAATTTTGCAGAATGAAAAAAAAGTCTTTCAATTTCAAGGTAAATTTATTATTTCCAATAAGTAAAATACTTTGGTGTTTTAAAAAAAATAAAAACAAAAAAAAAATTATTTACATTAAGAGATTTTATTTTGCTAAAATAAAACGAGTGTCTTTTATTGTAATGTAAATTCTCTTTATTAAAAAAATCTTCCAAAAATAAATTATATTTTCTGAAACATTTGAGGAATATTAGCTGATTTAAAATATAATTAATCTGATTTGAAACAAATATTTACTTTAAATTTAAAATATTGCAGAAATTCATTTTTTAACCTGACAGTAGCTGTTTTGACATTGATGGTCTGATAATGGCTCTAACATAGACCTTATCTGTAAAACATTGAAGAAAAGGATGTGGGTGCCTTTTATTTTTATTTATTTTTTTTCTAATTTTTAAGTACTCTATATAATTAAATTTAGGGAAATATCCTCCACAATATAATGTTTTATTAAATTTTAGAAATGCTGACTTTTAATTACTATAGTTATCACTCTTATTTTTGGATAATGACTGGTATGGTCACCTATACTTACAAAAAAATCAATTATTTTAAAAATATTGGTGTTTGATGATTTGTATTAAACTATTCCATTTATGATTTGTAAATATAGTTTTTATTTAATATCTAAAAGGCTGAAATCAATATAGAATTTTAAGATTTAAAACTGAATAAATTTTTCTAATTAAAATTAATTCTTCTAAAAATTCATTTTAAGACTGTCCTTTATATATCTTATTTATAAAAGTAATTAAAAGCTTTTCTAATTAAATAATATAATTTTATTGCATTTTATTATTTTATGATTCTGCAGATTTTTGGTAAGTGGTGTTTCTTTTTGATAAAAACAAATTGATTTAAATTCTCCGAGTCCTGCTTTTAATAATAGAAAAATGAAGAGGCTGAAATTTTAATTTCTCAATTTCATAAAATTAGGTGGGCATGTTATTAAAAAAATAATTTCATTCATTTGTGAATAAGTTCTGAAGATTGTATTAAAATCCAACAATTATGTGACTTTTGAGAGAATTTCCAAAATCATGTGTTTTTTAATGCCTAAAAAAAAAAAGTCAAATCTCTATACTAATCTTGGGCCACCTGCTGGCACAAAATTAAGATTTTAAAAAATTTAATAAAATACTTTGCTCTTTTTTCTTAAATATTTTGATAAAACTTTTTTGATCAAATTTAGTCTTTTTTCATCATGGTATGCTTTTTTTTAGAAAAAATTTGGAGGTAACTTGGAGTAGACTGCATTCTCTTTCTTTTCTTTTTTTTTATTTCTTTATACCATAAATGAAATATCTTCAAAATATTAATTCCATAAGATTTTATTTTAATATTGAAATACAAAAATTTATTTAAATTGATGGTATCATGGCCCAATATGTCTTTCAGTCTAATTTTTAACAGCCTGATTTGGTTTAGACAATTTGTTTTAAAACACGTTAAAAAATCCAAAAATACAGTTCAGAAAAGTAATAAGATTGTAGACAAACAAGTTATTAAAGAATAAAGCAGTAATACAAAACAAATGCAAGTTAAAAAAAACTTTCAGCAAACTCTTGTAGTGAAATTGTTTTACAGTAAATTTATCTGCACATTCAAGTATAGCGAAACAAACACAGTTGAACTCTGCCATTTGGCTAGTGGGGTACTGTTTATCTGTAGCATCATCACTATCATTGCCTACCATGACCAAGGAACACATTACACATTAAAAACTTTTTTTTTTCTCTAATAAAGAAAAAGCTGGTAATGGAAATTTCTCCAGAAGTAATTTGTAGGCTTGTGGAGATGTATAGCACAGTAGTCAGGCATAATGTATTCCTTCTGCAGAAAATGAAGGTCTCCCTCTCTCCCCCTCCTCTCTCTCATGTAGTTTGGAAAATTTTCTAACATACTAAATTTTGTGAGTTTAGCATTATGTCCGTACATTAACCACCGTGGTAATGGTATAGGTCCCATCACTGGTGCTGAGTGTGAAGGTTTTGGTTAGTGCAACTACATTCTTTGGGAAATGTCTTTGGGTCAAAGACTTATTTTATAAATTAGAATATACCCCCCACCCCTTTTTTTTTTTTTATTCAAAACCATTAGGGCAACACTTTGCTTCTTCCAACTGAGTAAAATTCTTTATTGTATCAGTTGAAATAAAATGTAATTCATCAATTTGGACCAGTTATTTTGGAAGACTTCTGAATTTCTTTGCATTCGGCAAAAGAAATGGTTTTCTTTTCTGAATGTATTAGGTTTCGATTTAGTTTTTCATTTTCCTTTCAAAATAAATTTCTCTTCAAAATGTTTCATACAGAGAACTGAATTTTTTTGTAGGAAACCAATCGGTACAATTAACAATTTTATCCATTTTTCTACGAAGTTGGATTTTCCAAGAGGAAAAAATGTCAGTACTCTTTTACTGTTAGTAACATCTACTAGAACAGCCTAATACATATTTTTAACTATTTTTGTTCCACAAAATATTACAACAAATATAATTTAGTTTTTATGTGGTAGAAAATTTGCCTACATAGCATTCATTTGTAAAACAGGCCACATGTGCAATTGAAAATCATAAAAGCAAGGTAACTCACAGCTGTTTATAGTTTGTAGATTATTAAAAAAAAGAAAAGAAAAAGTAAATATGCATTTTAGTGTTTGAAACGTCTAGGGAATTGAAATAACGTGATAAATTCTGTGTTATCAATTTGCGCTCTAAGAATTAAATCTTTAAAGTTACCTCCCTTTTCGATTTTCTAAGCAGCCATTTTTTTTTTTTAATAGTATAATACTAGTAGACCATGATGGTATCTAATTCTTTCAGCTACATTACAAAACCTGTTGTAGAATTTACAGTAACTGACTTAGCTACTATTATTTCAGGAGCTTTATAGTATTTAGATGCTAACAAAATTATTGAGTGGTAGTTTGTGAGTTTTTTTGTTTTTTTTTTTTCCCCCGGACCAGATAGGATTTCTTAATCTGCCTTACCAGTCTCTTGGATTGCTGTCTTTAGCAGGTTCGCAACGTTTCTCTCTAGTTATTTTTGATTGCTTAATAAAGTCTATCTATTATGAGAGGAATTCTTTTGTGGTTTTATTTTTTAATTTTTTTGCATGTTGCAACTACAAGGGGTTGATTAAAAAATCTGCAGTATAATTTAACAGAAACTTTGGGTTTTTAAACATTGTAGCTAAAACCTGGATGTGCTGATGGTAGCTTGATGGTTATCAGTATGGAAAGTGCAAATTGACATCATCAGCTGTGTTCACTTATGTACAAATGCTCTTAGGAAAGTTATATCATTTTTTTTTTTCTTAACTATAGGTTAAATAGTAAGACTGGTGGCAGCTAATGTGAAGGATTACTTTGAAACAAAGTTAACGGGAAACCATTCCACTATATTTCCAAAGGTATGGTAATTTACAAATAATTGAAAGAAATCTGAATGTGCAGGTGTTACAGATAGTAGCTCCGATTGAAAACATTAAGCATAGTTCCAGATCCAGTTGTTACATTCACTTATATGCAAATACATTTGGGGAAAGTATGAATTCATTTCCTTCCTTCCACCTGTGGATTAAGTAGTAGGACTTATACCTTGAAAAATTCTCAAAAAAAATTAGTGCCATATATGCTTATGGTCTAACGTCTTTCAGCTTTAACCCTTTAGCATTCAGCGTGCCTTGTTGTCCACTCTGTCATTCTAATAGTCTAATTGTCTTCTCTGAGAGAAGAGACATGGCCAGCCCATCTATGTTTGCCCTTTTTGAAGGTCTCTATTATGTCCTTCACTCCAGTCTACTGTCAAATTCAGGTGTTGCTCTTTCCATCACATAAGGTGATATTGACCAGGATTTTCTCCATTTTGCTCTCTGCAGTGGTGGTGTTGAGCACCCATGTCTTACTTCCTACAAGTCATCACTTTTCAGAGCAACAAATTCATAATTTTGCTATACGATTTCTTTCTTAATGGAACGTGTCGGTCATGATCACTATTATAAACTGAAGAGCAGGTGTTAATGGATTAGTATTTGCCAGATAAGTTTTAATATAAACAAACCAGTGTCACTTGTGTGTTGAAAATGTTTGACAGAATCATACCAGAGATTTAATATTTTACCCCACCTCTTTTATGGTTTGTTCCCTTTGGTATACAGTCAGCTTGAACACTGTTTTGTAAATATTGGCTCTCAAAGTCTCACTGTGGGAATTCCTGCATTATTTGCAATGATGTCGTATTATGATATGGGGTGGGTTACAGCAGGTTGAACATGGAAAGCCAATATTTAAGGGGGTGAATTTTAAAGGATTAAATAAGCCACAAAGGATTGTATGCATGTATATATGCATACATGTTAACCAATGAAAAATAAAATTGCTCTTAAAATACCTATTAATCAATAAAATTGCAATTAAATATCCTTTTGAGTTTTGCATTGATAGGTTGGCTGACCAAGATGCTCTTGTGTAATGTGACAAAATGAGGGTTATTTTTTCAACATTGTCCTCCTTGCAGTCCACACACTTCTTGCATTGAGGTTGCAGTACTTGGAGCTTATTGAAGCTTTCATCCTGTTAAAAAAAAAAAAAAAGCCATCAACAGTAGGTATGATCTAATCATCACTGATACTGTTTCCCAGTTTTGTTCACCCCCCCCCCCCCCTCAATTTTATGGAACAGATGAGTCAGGTAGGGCCAAGTCAAGAGAATAGATAGGAGTGATTAACCTGTTCAAAGCCGGACATGTACAGCAGCCATTGAAACTGAGGACTTGTGTGCAGGAGCATTGTCCCAATGAAACAAGATACCTTTTGTCAGTTTTCCTGGGTATTTAATCTTTTTGCAACTGCCTAGAGCAAGCTGGCATAATACTCTCATTGATGGTGTGGCCCTTTTGAAGATAGCCAATAAACACAATGCCTTCACATCTTTAAAAAACCCTCACCTTCCCTGCAGATGAAACAACCTTAACCCAGCACTCATCCGGAGTTAGGAAACCTTCAAAGGAATCAGCTGGGTCTGCTTGAGCAATGTCAGATTTTCCCATGATGTGATTTTGATTGAGTGTCTGAAGATGTGGCACCCACCATGCAAAAACCTTTGTGCAGGATATGTAATTAGCATTGGTTATTTGATTTATAGTCAATTATGTCATTCATCATGTGGTGAACTCTATCAATGTTTTCCTTGGTGATGGCAGTTGCAGGATGTCCAGACTTTGGATCATCTTCAAGACCCTCTCATCTCTTCTAAATTCAGCTGCTCATTTTTGCACTGTTAAAGCTGGAGCATCATATCCCTAATGTAGCAAACATGTCAGCATTTGGGAATAAACCCCTTTTCTGCAGCTACTTGATAAGACCATGATGCCAAATTTTGTCCATTTTCAAGAGAAGTCACTACGACTAGTGAGTTTTGAAATCTTTGAACAGTTAGTTCACTTGGAAAGAAACAATGCAGTTATTAAAAGGAAGTTAAAATTAATGCATGCAAGATTTCACAGCTCTAGCATCACTCCTTCATAGTCAGCCTATGAACTTTTCATCCCACCCTTGTATATTGACTCTTACATTTGATATGAGAATTTAAGCCATAGAACTATTAATATTAGTATGTTATCTTGGATAACTTGATGAATAAGCTTGCTTGCTTTTTTTCTTTTCTTTTTTTTCTTCCTCTTAACATGTCTGGTAATGGTTTTGATTTCAAAGCAATAAATTTAACATTGTTCAGTTTGTAGTTTATCAAAATAGTGATTTTTTTTTTTTTTTTTTTTTTTTTTTTTTTTTTTTTTTTTTTTTAGTAATTACTATTATTGCATAAGACTGAAAAGGGTTTTAATCAGTGACTTTTTATATATATATATATATATATATATATATATATATATATATATAAAATTTCAAGTCTGGCAATTGTTGAATGTAGAAAACAAATATTAAAATAAAACCAAATTTAGTAATAACTTTTTTTTTTTTTTTTTTTTTTTAAAATGTTCTTAACAGAAGCTTGTAATTTCACAGTAAAAATTGAGAGTTCAATATAGATAGATTAGGTACCTTCAGGTTTGCAATACCTAAGGTTTAAAATGAATGTTTGAAAATGAAAAATATTTCTGTAAACCTTTTTATTTTCAATAAGCACTTCGCTTTATTTCAAAAACGAATTTAAATTGACTGGAATTTTTTGTGTTAAGTCATTTTTTCATTGCGATGTAATTCCTTTTATTTTTTAAAAAAATTAAAAAAAAATGCTTTTCTGAATCTTTCATTTGTGGAATATTAGCTGATTTAAAGTATAGTTAATCTGATTTGAAACAAATATTGTTTAACTTTAAAATATAAAAAGTCATTTTTTTATAACCTGGCAGTAGCTGTTTATTTAAGGTGTTGAGAGTGATGTCATCTAATGTTGTTTGACAGGGACTTCATCTGTATAACAGAATTGAAAATGTGAGCACTTTTTAATATAATTTTTAAGTACTCAATAATGCTAAAAATTTAGAAAAATATTCTGAGATCTAATGAAGGAATCCTGCTTTTAATTATTATGAATTTTTAATTTTCTCAATTTCATGATGTTAGGTGTGGGGTGGGGGTTTCTTGTAAAATGTAAAAAAAAAAAAAATTTTCATTTGTGAATGAGTCTTGAAAATTTCAATAAAATCTGACAATTTGATTTTTGCAAGAATTTCCAAAACAGTGTTTTTACTGCAAAAAAGACATTAAAATTCCCTATATTAATTTTGGCCCAGTTATGAGGGAAAAAAAAGATTTTAACCAAAACTTTGAATGTGCTAGAAAGGGTTAAAGATTTTAATAAACATAAAAAAACCCAATAAAACCTTGTTTTTCATCAAGTTTGGGACCTTTTTTTCATCTTGGTATACCGTGTTGTTGTTGTTTGTGTGTTTTCCCCTGATTTGGGATTTGAAGTTATAGAGAAAAATAATTCATCTGAAATAGCACTTTGAATCATAGTGCAGTGTTTTTAAATAGAATTTTTCTTTCATCTGATGTTTTCAGGCTTCCATCATTTTTAAAAATTTTTTTAGGTTGTTTGATATCTATAAGATTATACGTTTTTAATAACTTTGTTTTTAAAAAACAAAAAACAAAAAACACTTGTCTTTTAGAAATAGGTTTTTTTTTTTTTTTTTTCTCTCTTTCTTTCTTGACACATTTTAATTTTGGATTCAGTTCAACTGAAATACTTTGTCCTTTGCTTTAGGCAATCAAATATCACAATATTCTGTTTGGCTAATTTGTCTGGGATGAAACTTGATAAGTTAGAACAAATAATTGCCGGCTGTTACTTTAAACTTGTTGAAATTAAGTAGATGTGCAAAATTCTCTTCATGGTATCAGCTTGCAAGTCAGTCTTTTCATTTGATTTTGATTCAACACTTGAACATTTTTCTTTTATACCAAAAGCAAATAAACTTTTAAATTGACTAAAGTTAAAAATATTGTTGTTCTTATTTTTCTTTTCTCTCCTTTTTTTTTTTTTTTTTTTTTTTTTTTTTTAATAGTGCTGATGGTTAACAAAGATTTATCAGGTTTGACAAATATTTTATATATATATATATATATATATATATTTTTCTTTTTTTATCTTAATCCTTGATGTCACAATTTTAAAACTTAATTTTTTTTTTTTTTTTAATTTTTTTTATTAAAAATACAAAAGCTTTGATTGCATTTTGCTTCAGTTAAAAAGCTATTTTGTAAGAAAACGTTTTAACTTTATTTTATATGTGGTATAAAAATTCTAAAATGAATTTTGGACTGGTGACTTATCCAAAACTCAATGATAATAATTTATTTTGGCAAGTAATAACTAGTTTAGAACAAGGATATTATGGTCTTTTAATAAATTAGGTTGTGATCGATGAATTAGTTTTGAACTTAAAGATTTTGTTTTTGATTCTATTAAATTAATTAAAATTTTGCAATGGAACACCTTCAAGGGCTTGTAAATGGTGTCTTACATGAAGAATTTTTCTTTTCACAATTATTGTCCATAAAATACATTGTCTCCACCCACTATTGCTATTTTTAATGTTACATATGCATATAGCTGTTTAAAAAAGAAATATCCGTTTTTTTTAAAAAAAATTTTTTTTCTTTATTATAATTTGGATTTTCTGTTTTCAAAAAAGCATGAGACATTAGCTGCTTATTCTTTCTATCTAAATTTTTTTGAATCTTTTGAAGAAATTTAGTAAACATTTTCCAGAATTTGCAGTATTAAAAAAAATGTTAGCCTGAAGATTTCTTGTACAAAAAATCAACAGTTTTAAAAATGTGTGGTTTTCTATAGCAGAACAAGTTATCCCCCCCTTCTTAAAATTGTACATCATAGAATGAATTATTGTCTTTAAAAAATTTAAAAAATGATTTTTTTTTTTTTTTTTTTTTTTTTTTTTCTTCCTTCCTCTTAACTTTTTAAAAACTTTCTAAATACAAGACAAATATGTATATTTTAACTGGAATAAATATACACTGGACATTTGGGACAGTTTGGCTGTGAACATACAATATTTCTCCTTTTATGACTCATTGATTACTTATTACAATTTTAACAAAAAATATTTACTGTAACTTTGCTTCCCCCCTGTTATACCCTCTATGCATTTAATAACTCCCTAAATTAAAGTTGTGAGTCTTATGATGTTCATATTCTACATTGAGGCAGTGGTCATCACACACACACACACACTGGGTATAGCACAATTTTTCAGAAAAACGAATGTTTAATATATTCAGTATGATTACGTTTAAAGATATACTGCTTTCATTTATTGAGATATTGTGGCTAAATCTTACCCTAAACTTCTATATAAACATTTAGTGCTTTAATAGAATGTAATTGTATATTCTATAAATCTTGTCTATGGTGTGCTTAGTATTATAATAAGATAAAATATTTTTCTAGGCTACAAAAATACAACACAATTGTTAATTTGTACCACATTGTTTTGAAATGCTTTAATTTAATAATCATTAAAATGTAATCTCACTTGAATACGTTTATTGCAAACAAAGCTATAATGATTTGAGGTACACTTTCAATTGAATGAAAGCAATTTTCAAATTAAGAATGAAGGATTGCTTGTAATTTCAAAAGATCACAACTTTCACTTTTTTATCAAGGCCATGTACTTGGAAGTGAAAATATTTGCATGTTGAACCATATGAATTAATATCATTAGCTCCTCTATCAGCCATGGTACTTGACTTAATATTTGACATTTCTTTGCAAGTTATCTCAGTTTTTTTTAGCTATTGCTGCACATAACAAGCACAATACATCTACATGCTGTGCTTGCTTCTGGTATATGCATTGGTACTTCTCTTCTGCAACTTGTGAATGTTTCTCTTTAGAGAAATGAGTTGGTAAATTTATTTTGCAATTTAGTTAGCTCAAACGTTAAAAAAAATATTCAAGGGCTTCCCTCTCCTTAAACATGTGGCATATTAACCTAAAAGTACACCTACCTATATTAGGCTTACTAAAATAAAATCCTCTGTTCCTATTGTATTTTTTTTTTTTTCCTTTAATTGAACCTTGTTTCATTAGGGCATGTGTTCCTTTCCAAATATGTCGTATTCAATGTTGGCATATATTTCTGGTTTTAAATAACCAGTAAAGGATTGATGTGTCAGAAAACCAATCACTTAATCATATTTGGAGCCTCAAATAAACATCATACAATTTGGGAATAGCATCTGTGCTGATTCCTTTAATTCTCTTATTCTTCAATGCTGCTCCTTGCTAATTAACCCCATCCCACAAGTTGGTAAGCTCCTTTTAGAATTGCAGACAAACCAGGAATGGCATATTTGTGAAGGAATGCATATCCCAACAAAACTTTTTAAAAAAAAAAAAAAAAATTGCCTTTAAGACCAGTGTGTACAGTGGCTAAATCATTGTAACAAGCAATGAAAATTGATAATTAGTCTTGAAGGGTGACTGAACCAATTTAATTAGTAGAATGTCTTACTCTTGTAACAACCAGTAATACCTTAAGTTGGTGATCTATTTCAATAATCACTTTTTGACAATATAGAATATAACTGTGTTCAGCTGATTTTAATGACAAATATGCAGTCCTGATAGATTTGCTTTTCACTTGTAGTGAGGGAATGGGTAGCCCTACTTTAAATGGGTAAATTTATCTTAACCATATTTTCATATAAAATGGTTTTCATCTCTTATAGACAAAAAAAATTAAAAATGTATTGAATGTCAATGATTTTGACAAATTAAACTTGAATTGTTTAAAGTATTTTCTATAAGAAATCTATTAAATTTGGCTTATGGTCTAAGTTCATGATTGCAAGAGTTATTTACCACTTTTTAAAAATTTTATAATGACTTATTTTTAAGATACTGTAACTTTGATTTGCCCTTTGTGTATCACTTTATTTGACATTTTTAACAGATCATTTATACACTGGTGAATGCTTTGAAAAGACTTACAGAAACATTTATTCTCAACAGCATTATTAATATTACCTCCCCTCCCCCCCAAATCACTAAAATCATAAATTGATTATTTTAATATAAATCTATAAATTGACATTTAAACTTTGTACTTATGATTTTAAACTATTAATGTTTTTCTCAATTAAAAAGAATTACTTTAACATCAAGATTTTAAAATTATGTGCATTTTATAAATTGAGCTATTAAGATTTCCATGTCAATATTTTAATTTTTTAATTAAAATTTGAATTTCATACATTGTTGAAATATGTTCATATTTAATGTGTAGTATCTGATCAGACATGTTAAAGGCAGAAATACCTCTCACATAATGGTATGGCATTAGTGGCAATAGTATTTTTCATCAAGCTAATGTCTTATGTGGGAGTTATTTCTGCTGCACCATCTTTTATACATTGAGGCAAAATTCTGGTTTCAGATTAATCCTTTGTAAAGCATAAAATGTTAATATATGTGATGCACTCAAATTTTATTGATATTTAACTTTTCTTAGTCTAAGTATTTAATCTCAGCTTATAACCATAAAATCTTTAATTTTTATTACTAGATAAGTCTAGAATCTAGCAATAATTATTTGCTGTATATATCATATTTGACAGCATATAAGATGTGCCGGTGTTCATATTTCAGCAGGGCAAATCAAGAAAAAATTAGTAAAATTATTAGTAAATGATACAGCCTAGGTTATATTTATGAGGTATTATTTTGGTTAAACAAGCCATGATTACAATTAAACGAAAAGTAATAGGAAAAAAAAAAGAACACGAGCCTATAAAAACTTTATATCCTTTATATAATTTGTACAACCTGTGTCTTGAAAACATTGGAATAATTAGGATATAAAAATTCTGATTGTATTTATACCAATTCAACTGGAAGTTATCGCATGAAAAATATTAATGAAACAAATATATAATTTGAATTTATTGCATATAATTTTAGTGAAACTAAGTACTAATATTAAACATGATGAAATTAATATAATGAATATTATCAATGGTAACTCTTAATCTGCATAATAGACTTTTAAATAACAATAGGTATATGAAAGTTACTCTAAAGTCTAAGCTAATAGGAGTTGCCAGGTAGCTAATTTCAGCTGACTTGCAAATTTTAAACATACATATGGCATAAGATGCAGGAGAATTTTAAGATATTTTTAGTAAAAAAAATAGTGCGCCTTATTTGCTGTCAAATACAGTTTCATTTATGAGGTTTGATAATATAAGGGCTCTCTTATTGGAGTCTTTCTAAATTCAAATAATGAATTGCAAACTCTTATTTTCATTTGTTAGTACTTTAAAAAGGTTTGGATGGTAAACTCTTCATCTAGTCAAACTACAATTGTGAACAAATAAACTTGGAATAAGGCAAAATTATTCTCAAGCTAGAAAATCTTTTAAAACAAATTTTAACAAATAGCATAAATAGTAACCAATTAATTTTTTTAATTTGGTTATTTCACTTTTTCTCCTTTCCCCCAACCAAAAAAAAAATCTAAAATGCAGAATTTAAATGTAAGTATTTATAAGGATTTAAAAAAAGAAAAATTAGATCCCACAGTTGTATACTTTTGTTTTGAAGGGTACAATTAGATTTTGTCATTTTGATGTTTATTCAATATTAGTACCAGTGAAAATTTCATGTTTTCCTATTTGAATTCTCAGATGAATCTTAATTCTCAAGTTAATGATTGAATAAGTTCATGCTGAGTTCTATGGCAAAATATCTATAGAAATTCCCCTATCACATCTTTAAATATTTGAACTTCACCAACAAAATATTGCAATAACAATCATAAATATGAATGCTGGTCATTATCTTAAGTAAACTGGTATATATGAAGACTTGAAATTGACAGCAGATGTTAAGCATATCACTTGCTTTCATTTTTTTCACTGAAACAAAGTAGTGCCTGTCTTTTTCATCTTTCCATGTGATCAAAACTGAATACTCATTATTTATGAGGTATTGACAGGGCATAACATGTTCTAATTGAGGTGTAAGCAGAATTATAAAATATGTATTGTAGATTTTACAAATAAGTGTAAGAAGAATTGGTTACTTTATCATTTGACATTAGTTAAAATCTCTGCTTAAGACAATTGGGCATGTGAAACAAGGCAGATCACTGGCCAAATATTGATGCTTGCTCTTCATATTTCACAACCACACAAAATTCTGGGCTCAATCCAACTTACAAACATTTTTCCTCGAAAGTTTATTGATTAGGCTGAAAATCTTTCAACATATCTTTTTGTGGAGGTGTTACTGAAGAAATAGATCATTTAAAAAAAAAACATTTGGGTTATACCGTTAAAAATAAATTTTACCTACCATACAAAATTTAAGCATTGTATCTTGCATTTATTATTTGTTGAGGTTATAATCTTGAACTACAGGTTTTGAAGAGGTTGGTGCATGTTTACTTGGCCAAGTATTTCAAAAGACAAAACATTATTAGCAATTATAAACTGTATTTTGGAAACTGTTGTCTCACTTTTAACTTGCTGGGATTAAGCTAATCTCATGTTATAATGGAAGAATTTTTTTTTTTTTTTTTATGTACTGAGGTGTTACATTGGATAGTTGGAGGGGATAATGTATATTCAAGAGACTTATCTTCAGACAAAGAACGTACCTGCTGTTATGCATAAAATGAAAAAGTTAATACATAGGTTCCTAAACTGAAAACAATTAGTTTACTGTGAAACTTGATATAATCAAATTTCTGAAAATACATCATAATATCCCCCGCTCCAATTTACTGAAAGCAAAGTTTAAAACTTTTCCTCTTTTCTCCCTTTAATGTTATGTACATTAATATTCTCAGACTGATGTTTGTAATTAAATGATAGATATTAATTACAACTTTCAAAGAGGTAAGCTATTTTTATCAAAGTATTTATTACTTTTCTTTCCTCTATGTAACTTGTCTTCCAAATTTAAAATTACCATTTATAATTGTACTATTTTGCTATATTGATCAACATTTTGCTTAATGCTGGCTTTGTGGCCATACCTCTCCTTATCATTTAGCCATTCTGGTTTCTCAAGTTTTACTAAAGCTTTTTATTATGAAACCCTTTGAGCATTCATTTTATCAGTATTTTTATTATATAGATTTGTTCTCTCAAAGTAAGAATTAAACATTTTTTTTCCTTTCTTTGGTAAAACCTTATTTATCTCTTTAAATATTACTGGATTATAGAGACTGACCTTGTACAAGGCAAGGATTCAGTTTTGCTGTAGTCTTTATAACATTTCTTTTTTTTCTTTTAAACTTGAATCAAAATAATTAAACTCATTGAAAACTGGTAGAAGTTGATTTACAAAGGACATAATTTATAAACTTTGTCTCAAATCCTATCCACTTTGACTGTTATCCCTTTATATTTATCTTTGTTTATCCTGCCATTGAAGGTGACACTGATCTCTGCACAATAGGGTGTTTGAATTTCATAGTTGTCATATCCTGCTATGGCAACAGAAAACTTTAAGTGAAATTAACAATGAGGTTACTGCAATTGAGAGGCCTTAAAGGAGTTAATATTAATAAGGCAGAGTGCTAAAGTTTATTCATCTTTTTGTATAGCCTTTCCTATAATCACAAAGAGTCTAAAAGGGATGAGATTTCTGGCAAACCTTATGGCTCAAACACTTTTTTTCTTTTCTTTCTCGAGGTACACTGTCATTTGAAACATTCTGCTCATGACAATATAATGTTCATATGATATAAAGCTTATCCCAGTATATTTATTGAGAGGGGGAGGAAATGGTTGTTTTAGATTTGTACTAAAAGTCATTCATTAGATATTCAAGCAAGACAGGATTCCTTTGCAAGAATGACTTTGGGTCTGATTTTAAAATATAATGATGTAAAACCCAAATCAAATTAATAAAATAAATGTTTCTCTTTGCAACACTCATTCTGTGTTGATATCTCATCAGTTACCTGGAGCAAATATTTTTGGAACCCTATTTTTTTGTGAATTTTAAAACTGGTTGTATTAAGCAAATGCTACGGTTGGTTGCTAAGTGAGTGAGAACTGTGAAATCAAGAGTAGCATTTCATACACATGCATAAACATATATACTGGGGAGGGGAAGAAGCAATTTTTGTTGCAGTTTGAGGTATTCATAGAAGTGCCTATGGCTTTTTTTTTTTTTTTTTTATATATTTGCTTGCTTAATCTATTGCTTCATCCATTTTGCATTTGTTTCATTTGATAAGGTTTTTAAAGATGTTAGTATGGTTGATTTATTGATCTTGTCATTAGAATTGGTAATAGCACAGATTCATTGCAGACTTTTATTGGCTGTTCAGATCATCAATGTGGGTTGTGGCCTTTTAAATGCAAGCAACTTCCTACCCAAACAAAATGACGAAATCAGCTGGTCTTGCCGTGTTTAAATCTCCACATCTTTTTTAAAGAACTGTTGTTGGTAGGTTGTATATGATCCCTTACTATGAATTTCATTTTTTTTTTCTTTTTCCTTTTACTAAATAATTTAGTTCTCAAGAAAAAAAAAATCAGTCTTGTTAATATTAAAGTAAAAAAAACTGTTAGTTACTTGTGACCTTAGATCTTGAATATATAGCAAGATTATATCCAAAACTTTCAACTAATATATCTATTTCCTTAAGAAAATGCCCCTCTCTACCAATCCTACTATAGTTTAATTTTAATATAAATTTTCTAAGTTTTTAAAATGTCAGTTAAATGAAGATATCATCTTCAAAAAGATGATCTTCAGGGCCTGTAAATAGACTATTCTCTCAAATTATCTAACTTTTCTACAGTAATTTTATTTCAACTTTTTTTTTCTTTTTTCTTTTTAACTGGGCTTAAAAACTTTAACCCCTCATCTGCCCAGTGATATATTAATGAATGAATAGATGGGTAGAATTACTGTTATACCTTTATTATTTTAATTCCACTTCATAAGTTTTTAATTATAATAGGAAAATAATGAAAAGAAAATATTACTACTTAACAAATGAGAAATATAACCAAAAGTGATATTCCATGTGTGTGAGCTGAATTTAAATTTAAGAGTAAAGACTTATGAGTCATGACACTTGCTCGGTTATATCATTAAGTTTATAGCCTCATGATGAAAAAACATTGTACAACAAATATTACACCAATGAAAATTTAGTTAACTGTATAGGGAATAGAGTGACTCTTATAAAACCTGTAATCTTTAATCATTGTGTAGGCATAATTCAAGCTTTAAATAATCTTAGGTTTTGTTTTATTTACAGAGGTAACCTGTATATAAGCTTAGGAGTAAAATTATCAGAGTTTGCAACTGGAAAATTTCAAATTTAAGATGAAGACATGTTTGAGGGATCATTTAAAATCTTTCAAGAAATGCTATTATATATTTAACCAGTCTGTCACTAATATGTATTTTCAGTTGTTTCTTTTTATCACATTAAGTAAATAGTAAACATGTGGAATGGTTTCTTCTTATAAAACAATTACCCCCCCCCCCGGGGGGGGGGGCTTAATATGTATCCCCCTCTCTTTTTAGTGTTAGGTGAAGTCATTATCCAATGCCTGGTGATGTCATGGATTTAGCAGCAACAATTTTTATTTGTTAAGACAGATATTTCTAGTTTTTGTCTTGTTCTAATAAAAACCAAAAAAGGCTTTTTTTTTTTTTCTCCAGTTATTAATCAGTTCTAAGCTTTTAAAAATGTACAGTATTTAAAAATGTGGCTACTAATATGAATAAGAGACTATATGATAACCTTGATGTGATCTCTTTAAAACGGTCATTTAATGGATTTTATAGTGTAAATGGTTTTAGGGTCAGTGATGTTAAGAACTAGTACTGATATCAGAAAAGCCTCTCTTCTACATTGTTTGAAATATCAACGATTTTTAGGAAAAGAAATGACTTCTAATTCCATCTCCTTTGCTTCCTTCTGTAGGTGACGACATTAGATTTTAACAATGAATCGAGGTGGGGTGAACCAATGGTCAGGTGGCAAAGAAATGTCCAACTTTGGTGATTACAATTCTGGCTATGGCAACCAGTGGAGCTCTACTAATCCGTCCTGGGATGGCATGGGAAGCAGCAACCTCAACACCAACAACAGTGGCAGCAATAATAACAACAACAACAACAACAACAACACATCTCCGTCTGCATACAGTGGAGGAGTATCCAGTAATGTCAGTAGTGGCTTCAAGCGTCAGTGGCAGTCTGCCAATCCTGGAGAGGAGAAGAAAGGCAGCAAAATGATGAAAATGAACCAATCTTATGGCAGTGGCAACAATCAAGACCAGTATGGCAATGTAGATGGAATGTATTCAAACCAATCAGGCCAATTCAGTGGCAACTGGAACGACACAAAGAAAAAAGGTGGCGGTAACTCAAATTGGGGCACACCAGTACAGTTTGGTAGTGGCAATCATTGGCAAGGAAAATCTCCTCAGAAAGCCATGAAGAATTTCGGATATCAAGGCGGGTTCCAGAATGATTACTCCTGGGACTACTCGGCAGAGACCTATGTTGACGAAACAGACTATGGTGATTTTGGTAGTGGCTATTACAATAACCAGGGTGGTTTTGAGGACTATTATGCAGAGCAGAATTATGGAGGATTTGATCAGAAACAGCGTGGTGCAAAATTTGGTGGGCGAGGCCAGAGAGGAGGGGTTGCTGCTCGGGGTGCTCGAACAGGTCAGCAGCCTAGTTGGGGCCAGTGGTCCACTGATGAAAACACAAGTCTTGGGTTTGGAAATGGAGGGTTTTCATCAGGTGGAGTTTTCGGTTCCCCCAGAGGTCGCCGTGGTACTGGACGAGGTGGTGGAAATGTTGGTTCTGAGATCAACCGAATCCGTGAAGCTATTCGAACTGTCCAAGGTTACAGTGATATTGACTTAAGCTTCTTGCTTGATGGTTCTGAGAGCTTTCAGCAGGGCAACCAATTTAAATCTGGTAGGAGTGGCCGTGGAGTGGGATTTGATGGATCTGGTAAGTGTTTTTTTTTTTTTTTTCTTCTTATACATCACATTTTTTTCACATCTTATACTAATGTGCATTTACTTCTGTGTAAATACTCTTGAATAGCATAAATTTCTCTTCTCCCTTAGTTATGAGTTAAATAGCAATGTAGACTGGACTCTCTAGCCTTGGATGGCAATCAGTCTAAGAAGAGTACTCTTAATTGAAGACTGGAGAAAGCAATAGAGAAACCACTCCACTATCTTTTCATAGAATGTATGGCAATTCAGATAATAAAGAAAAGACATAACCTCACAAAAAAGGAAAATGCATTCTAGGGAGACTATAGTCTTTTAGGGTGGCTAGCTAATTCCTGTTGCACATGCCTGCTCAGGCACATTTGTGATTCTTTGACATTCACAGAACTAACCTGAAATTTTATTTTAAAAATGGAATTTAAATGAAGAATTGCATGCTTAAAAATATTTTTTTTTTTTTTGTAAAAATAAAAAATAATTCTGCACTAGATTAACAATTCTTGTAATGATTGACCAAGAATAAAGCAAAAAATTAAAAACAACTTTTAATTCATTTATGAATTATTAAATGTATTAATGATTAAAGATATTGTGTTGTGAGCAATTCTCTGCAGATAAACATTTTGCTCCAATTTACTTTTTTCTTTTATTCAAGTAAATATTTATAATAACTTTCAAATGTGTTTTTACTAAAACATTTTATTAAGAATTAAAATGAAAAAAGGTTTTTAAATTGTTTTTTCTTTGTGCTTACATTTTATTTCAATGCAAACTTTATCATCTAAATGGAAACAAGTGTCAATATTTCTTCGGACAATATTGCAGCTCTTTTTGCTTATATTTTCAATTTAATTTTTGGCACAATTTCTTTAAATACACACCTGTGTATTATACAAAAATAACATTTGAAATAAAAATATTCAGGATCAACATTTTTCATATTTAATTTAATAGTTTGATTGTGATTTATTGTAACTAACTTTAAATTTCAAATATTGTAGTGCAGCAATTTTTTAAATAACATAAATAGACAATTTTATTTAAGTAATTTTGCAATGTTTTTAATAAAGTCAGTTCAACAGACATTTTTATTTCACTAATTCACTATTGTTTAAAAAAATAAAAAATAAAATTTTTTGAATATTTATGCTTTGAAAATATTTGTATTTCTCATATGTTCCAAGGGAATATTAATCATTCAATTTTTTTTATATTTGAGTAAACCTGTCAGGATAAAATATAATGCTAAATGTCTTATAGATAGATTATTACAAATAGTTTTAATGTTATAGATGCATGATGCTTCTTATTGTCTTGACAATAAATGACCCTTGTAAAATTTTCATTAACCATTTTGCACAAATATCTAGTTACTTACATTCAATTCTATTTTCAGTTAAAAGAGGTGGTGTTTCTGTAAGAGGTAAACTACAACGTGGCTCATGGGCCAATTTTGGAGATCGTAGCACAGTAAGAGGTGGGATCCGGGGTGCACGAACTGTAGCACGAGGTGCAAATCAGGCCGTCAAAGGAAAACCTGGTAAAGCTAATCCTTTGCAGGGTTTCAATATACCTTCTGATCCTTCAAAAATGTCCATATCTGAGAAAATCAAGTATTTCTCTCTTTGGCTGAAGTACGAATATCCCAAGTGCAATGCTATTCAAACTGTGGAGAATGCACTTACTAGTTGCAAACTGAAGTTGCAACATAGTTATGATGTAGAAGAATTGGTTCGCATTGGTGGCAGGTCAATGTACACGGCCAAGCTAACACTTGAGAATAAATTCTTAGCAAGAGCTGTGGCAGCCAGTAAGAAAGAACTGAAGCACGAGGTCTATAAGAAAGCAGTTGAGGTGCTCACCAAGCAGAGCATTGGATCGATTATGAAGCTGACAGATCCAGGCCCAGACAAGATGAGAGAAGAGTTGACCAACTCGCTGAGCAAAACGCAAAATGATGCTGCATGGGAAAAAGTGGTAGATATTTGCACAGAGAAAGGCTTAAATAGTGCTGGAGAGACAAAGTTTCATGGCACGGAACTCCAAGTTGGTTTCCAGCAGGTGATTGCCCAACTAAAGAGTGGAACTCCTCAGCCCGATAATGAAATCTCTGCCTTCATCCAGGCCTTTTCTGCCTCTCACTGCACTCTAGACCACACGTATACTCCCACCGATTCTCGGCTACCAAATGGCAAGGCTTTGTTCCATGGTACTGTAACGATTGCTGATATTGCTGTTGGGCGTGGCATGGGCTGCAAAAAAAAGGATGCCAAGCATGAGGCATACAAACAGGCGGTTGAGTTTCTCAAAGAAAATTCCTTAGAGACTGTACTTAAAGGAAACAAGAAGGCTCCTGTTGAGCATTCAGGTTTTAACATTGCCAGTAATGAACTGAAATCACTTCGTACGTCGGGTGAAACCGCAACATTCACAGATTTGGCTTCAAAACTTGAGGCCTTGATAAAATTGATCAAAGAGTCAGCTTATCGAGCCAACACAGTGAATGCAGTTGACACAATGGCTGTGCAGTGCTGTTTGTCTCCCACCTGCCTCTATCGCAAAATAGAGAGCGAAAACCAAAAGCGCATACTGGCCTGTGAGCTCTACCTGGACAATTTATTAATAGCCAAAGGTGAAGGGGAGACCAGGAAAGATGCCCAAATTAATGCCTATACAAATGCTTGGGATGAATTAAGCAAACATACTCCCAATTATTTGATAAGCGAGAACCACAAGCTCACTATCAATGATAAACTTGATCCCCTAGTCATTGATATTGTTGTGAAAGGATTTGGGAAATATGGAGAATCAAATCTACCTAGGCTCAGGCGGCTTAAAATCCAAACGCCAGCAAGCACCAAGTCGATTGAGGAATTGGTAATTATGGAACATGAAGATTGGAAATATGACCGTCAGCGGCATGCCTTCTGCATCTTGAATAATAGTTCTACCATGTGTGGCATGTTAATGGAATGGGAAATTGAACCGCAAGGAGATGTGTTCACGTAAGTATAAATTATTTTTTTGTTTTGGGTGGGGTGGTTTTTTTTTTAATTTTTTTTTTTATTTAGGTAGGTCTTCCCCACCTTTTCTTTGGGCAGGCGTTCTTTTTCCTTCCTTTCCTCGATCGATCGGTTGCCCTCATTTATAAAAAAAAAAAAAAAAAAAAAAAATTGGAAACTTTAAATTGATGGTTGGCTAAAACTATAAATATTTATTTAAATCACTTCAATCTAATGTTATATAAATTTGGGTGCTAAACTTTTTTTTTTTTGTCATTTTGTTTCTTTTAACAATTTTTGTAGATTTGTTTTCATTAGACATTCCTCAAGCATTTATAAGAATTAAAAAAAAATTATTTAAAAAAAAAAAATTTTGAGGGTCTTGTTTGGTTATTATAACCAAACAAGACCCTCAACAAACAGTCTATTAAAAAAAATTCTTTTTCTAAATAATACCAAAGTGATAAAGAGTTATCCGTGCATTTTTATTTACAAATATTGAGTTTGAAATTGTGCTTATGTTGAAAACTATCACGAATTGAGGAAAATGACAGCATCAGTTGCATAAGTGACAAAAGCATTGTTTCAAATTTTACATTTGTAAATAAAAACAACTTAAGTTAGGAATTCATCTTTACACTGTATCAGTATTATGGAAAGGACACCCGCTTCCAAAATATCTTTTTTATTTGGACAGATGTTGTGGCTTTAAGGTTGAATGAATTCTAATCTACCAAAATTATCCCCCCTCTCCTCGCCGCCAAATTTTCCCTCTTTTAACGAGTGGACTAGTTTATTTTAGTGCCTATATTTCTATCACTTATGATACATAATGACAAGATAATCTGAAGCCTTAAGTCTTCAGATTATCTCGACACTGAATAACGTTTGTTGAATGATATTAGTGTTTATTCTAACCTTGATATGATCTTCTTTTGTTTAGGTGTAAGATGTTCATCCAGAAGAAGGCAGTTGCTGAAGCATCTGCATCATCAAAGAATAATGCTCGTAACACTGCTGCTGCCATTGCTCTGATGAAACTTTACCAGACCCAAGATGTGATTCGGGTTAGTTAACTTCAATTTTGTTGATAATTTGATTCCTAACTTTATCTTTCCATTACATAGACGATAAATATAAGGAATTATATAACATGGTCACTTGTTCATTCATATTGTATGCACATGATCATACTTAGAATGTTACCAAGGGTAAAAACAACTTTGTGTAATGAATACTTTTAGTATTGCCTGAAGCAAATACTCTTTTAGATATAAACTTACATGACTGTTCTTATCCGACACCAAATATGTATTTTTTTTTTTTTTCATTTGCTTTTCTAAAACTTACTAACATATCTCTTGCCTTTTCTCTTAAAAGGATTTGTTGAATAGGTTCTCTATCATCAATTTTTAAAACTGTTTTTATTCATGGAGGGAAGCATTTGAAGTATATGCTAAATGACTTCAACGTTCTACTAAGCCATGACTCAGAATAACACATACAAGGTTGGGTCAATAAGTCCATAGTCATTAAGTGAATTTTGATCTGAAATTATTAGCATCCTTTACCTAACTTTTCAGTTAACCTGATTTATAGGTGTCTCTTAAAAAAGTTTGAAAAGCTAACATTTTTACTTTTGTTTATAAATACTTGTTGCAAAATGAAGTCTGTCAGAGGAGGAAATGTGTCGGATAAGTTTTCCTTTTGCCTTTATTCACACACACACACACACACACACACACACACGTACGTACGTTCGACCATGAAACCCATGTTCGACTCTCACAATGGTCAATTTGTCAGGGAAGTAACTTCTTGGTTATATTGGCCCAGGTAGACAATCCTAACATGTGCCACCTTTTGGAAGGTTCTTGAAAAACATTGCACATATTAATCCAATCCTTGTGAATGATATTGGGTAGATGCAACTGTTTGGAAGCCACCAATGGTCATTGTGACTGAGGAATTGTTAAAATAAATAAAATAAGATGAAAAAAAAAAATGGTTATTCTGGTTTATGTGCTTTCTCCCATAAACTCTACAGTCTGCTCAGCATAGTTGCAGTATAATCCACTCTGGACTCTGTGTTGACTGGGTGTCGGTAATAGGTATTTGCTAGCTATCCTAGCAGGTGGGTGTGCTCGGAAGCTAGTAGCCAGCTATATCTATAGATTGTTGCTATAGAATATCTAGTTTTTTTGCTTTGTAGATCTCTATATGACTAAAAATATATATGTAAAAGAATAATATGAAGAAAGACAATAGGAAAACTTAGCTGTCAAGTTTCTTCCTCTGAACTTTTATCAAGGCAAATATACAGATTTTATTTAGCAATAAGTTTTCTTTTTGTCTTTATTCATCTCTAAATATATTTATGTATAAGAGTTTTAGTAAACTAATTAACTAGATATAAACAAACAGTAAATTTATCAAATCCAGTTTCATAAATGGTGCCCCCCCCCCCCAAGTTCATTTGTGAAAAATGCTCTTTGGCATTACATAATCTATATCAATGTTTATATGTATAAAAAAAAATCTTATTTTCTAATTGCAGATTGTTAGAAGGGATGATGCTGCCCGTTGGCTGCCATATGAAGATATTATTGAGGAGGGTCGAAAACTTGAAGTGGAGTGTGGTGGGGACATTGAATTGTTGGGTGGTCTCTCAATGACTGAAAAGGTTGACAACCAGTCAGAAAGCAAGGAAGGCAAAGACAATGAAAAGGGTGATGACAATGATAACATTGAACCTGTAAATAAATTTGCCATCAAATACATGGAGCAGTTAATGCAGGGCTATGTGGAAAAACCCACGTTAGATGACCTTATCTTTGGACCTGGCATGTCATCCCTTGAGAGGAAAGAAGTAACAAATATTGCTTTCAACTTGCACCTCAAGATGGATGTCCGACAGCATGAAGGCCAAAGCTATCTGTGTATTTCTAAGAAACTCTCTCCGGAAGAAATTAGCCATTTCCTCAAGACGCATACCACTGGCCATGGTAAATATGTACTGGTACCTAAAGTGGAACTACCAGGTTCGATGGAGACCTCTTTCAGTGATACTTCATCTCCAACCAAAACCACGGAGATATCTTCTAACCTGCAAAGCAAAAAAGATTTCACTATGGATGTGAGTGTGAATTAGTATTTTTTTTTCTTTTCTTGTTTTTTTTTTTTTTTTTCCTTTTTGAAAGGAAAGAAAAAGAAAAGATACTTTTGTATCACAGAGAACCCCCCTCCCATTCATGCACAAATATATACACACGTGCTCACACACACCCACACCACAGATTTACATGTTTCATGAAACAAGGCATCCTACTGCCATGGAAACTTTAGATATCATTTATCATTTAAATCCATCTATTTACTACTTTAAAAGAAAAAGATAAATAAATAAAAAAGGAATAAAACAACCAGCTAAATATCCCCCCCCGCCTCCCCCCCAAATTCTCTTCTGAGATGAGGTTACGAAAAAATAGTTTCTGAATTTTTTCAAATTATTCCTGTCATCTTTTGGTATAGTTCTTTGTACAATGTTTCAATCAATCCACATCTGTAACTATTGTCATATGTGCAATAGTTTTGGGTTTTTCTCTTTTTGTATCTGAAATAAATTTTAAAAATCATTGATATCTGATGACTGCTTCTTAAAGCAGATTGAACAAAATGTAATGAAGAAAATATGTGAAACTCAATCTTGGAGAGAAATTCAATCAACTATTTTGTTTTTCACCTTGAAAGACTCGTTCATGATGACAAATTAAGGATTGATTTTTCGTGTATTGCACACGTTCATGGCTTTAAAAAAATTAAAATAAATGGGAGTCATAAATACTAACAAAAATAATACATCAGCTATATATATATATATATATATATATAATGTGAATTTTCTTTTTTGTCCATTAGAGCGCACTTAACTTTGTTTTTGACATCAAATTGTCCAATATTATACTATGGCTGGGAACCCATAGTTTTTTTTTTTTTTTTTTTTTTTTAAATGAAAAAAAATCTATTTTGATTGCATTGGAGGAAAGAATTTTTTTCTTTTTCTTTTTTTAAGTTTGTAACAATTTCCTCCTTCCTCATGGCTCAAACAAGTAACTTTACCATCTTTCTTCTCATAAAACAAAATGAGATGGCAGTGTTTTGAAATTTATATGAGCAATGTTTTTTTATGCCTAGTTTTTTTTTCTTCTAGTTTCTTGGCACATTTCACCTTAATTCAAACTGAAAGCTTGTATTTTATTTCTTCTGAGATTGTGAGAATGAGCTTTTAACTTGTTCTCATGTTGTGTATCAGTTCATCTGTGTGCCTGTTGATCACTGAATAAAATAATCAACAAATTCTTCTCATACAGTTGAAGTCACCTGCCCCATCACCCATTTACAAAATACAAAGAGAAAGAAAAAGAGAATGCTGAACCAGGCTGTTGGCTTTCTTTCTATTTTTTCCTCTTTCATTCATCCTGAAGGGTGGAGTAAATAAAACAAAACACTATTTGGAAAACACCTAGCCCAGAAGAATGGCTATTTGCTGTATTTTATTAATATTTCCCTACAAGGCAGCCAGTTTTATATTATTTTTAAATAATGGTAAGAAAAAGAAAAACATTTCTGAAATATTGAGATTTATGAAGTTTAGAACTTTTTAGAAACTTTTTTTAGTAAACAATGGGGAAATACTGGATTTTGATGTACAGTGAAATTAGATTAATTTTTTTTCTTCATATTTTTTATTTTTTATTTTTTTTAATTTTTTTTTTTTGTTCTGTAGGTTTATGAAAAATATTTCTGGCTCATTCCTGTAAAATGGAAAAAATATTCCTACTTATAGGGTTAAAAAAAATCTTATTTTGTCAGATTGATTAAAAACAATCCTTTTTTATTTTTAATTATGTCTGCCTATTTTTGTCTTTCTGAAGAAACAGCCATTTTGGTTTTGTATCTAATTAAAACAAAAATGAACATGTGGAGAAATACAGTTTGATTTTACTGTGAAGAGAATTTCATTTGTCATCTGAATGATTATTATTATTGTTGGCGTCTCTGGTTTGCCAGCTGTGTAGATGCTCCTGCTTATTGCTAATGTCTTTTCTCACCCAGCTCCCCCCCCTCCTTCAAGTCGGTTATTGCAAAAGTTTGCTATTGCTTTCTGTTTCTCTTCTGTTGACTATGTTCAAATATAGCAATGAAACTTCATTTACCAAGTAAGATTTATTGTTTTATACTGAACTTTGCTTATCTTTTGAAAATTTTATAAAGCAATTTATAAATTCATTTGTAAAGTAAATAGTCATATTGATCAGTTTTTTTTTGTTTTTTTTTCTTCCTGCTTACTTAAATCCAACTAGTAGTGAGGTTGATCCTTGAAACATTTACTGAATATCAAATTCTTTTACATACATTCTAATTGCTACTCATCTAACATAAATGCTTGAAATGAATGTCTGGGCACATAGTAAAGTTGCCCTTGTTTTGCTTCCAGAGGTTTTCAGTCTTGATATTATTATATAGAACTTTTAGTCTCATTCTACTAAGATTCATTCTTGTGTAATACCAAAGTGATTTCATTGCAAACAAGTATTAATTATGAAAAGAAAAAAAAAAAAAAAAAAATGTCATGTGTTATGACAAACTGTATCCAATTTAAACTTTATTGCACTTTCTACATCTATTCAGTTTTTTAGCTTGCTTGCCATTACCACACTCATCTTTTAAATCTTGAATCCTCTTCTAGCTTGCCTTTTGATTCAGTATGCAATAGATATATTTTAAGGTTGATTTATTTTTTTACGCAAACTTTCGAAAATTATAAAGCAAAAGATAAGAATAAAGGATCCTGCCATTTTTTTTTTTTTTTTTAATACAGATTTCTATATTTCTATGAAGATGTCTTTTAGTATTAAAGGATGCTACTTAATTCTCAAGAAATCTATCAGTATTATAGTTACTTTCCAATTGCTGGTTCTCGATCTCCAACTGACAGTAGCCAGCTCAGTGAAACTATTGATGCCACTAAGTGATGCCCCTTCCACCACTACTTTTCATATTTCGAAGTGTTTTCATTTTGAAAACACACGTGGTGCAAGGGAGACAACTTCTAGTTAGGAATTTTTATTTTATTTTTATTTACTATTTTTTAAACATAGATCTCCTATAAAATTAGAATTTAAGAATATACCATATATACTGGAGAAAGAAAATTACTATGTTCAAAACTCTTTGTGAAAACTTTTCACTAATGTCCAATGCTAGAAGAAATTTGTTTCGCTTTCTTTGTCTGGGGCATCATTCATATATATATATATATATATATATATATATAAAATATGCATTTAGAGTGGAGCAAAAAAAGGCAGGAATTTACTTTTATTGATTTTTTTTTTTTTTTTTTTTTTTTTTTAAATCCTCTTTAGCAAGTAATCGGCATTTAAGATAATATTTTTATCTGCATGAAAGACTTGTCCAAGGTATGAAGAGCTACTCTTTGTCTTCACTCCCTCCAAATCAAATTTCTCGATACTTAGACCATTGGAATGCAGTTGTTTATAAATGTTTTATATATTTAAGTCTTGAACTGGACTTTTTGTTATTAACACTAATTTAGCATTTATGATTTTGTGAAAAGATTAATATCTTTTTTTTTTTTTTTTTTTTTTTTTTTGCTTCAAATTAAAAGAAGAAAATTACAAAGGCTGATGATAGTTAATTATATAAATAGCAAATATTAAATAATTAACCTACTTGGCCATTAGTATTAACATACATATTATAACTTAGTGTATAAAGTGCATAGACTGTTCATATTTTCAAAATTAAGTACAGTCATCAGTTCTCTATTCAAGTGAAGTTGTTGAGCATGAAATGAAGTGAATTAAAACTTCAATACTGAAATGAATCATGTCTGTCTTGACCTGCTGTCTGATGCGCTGCCTGTAGGCTTTATCTATATATGGAAGAAATTTTATTTAGAAGTGTATGAAATACCTTCACTTTTAATTTGAATAAATTCATGGGAAAATAAATGTTCAGTTATTCTCTTTTTAATCCCCACTTTATTAGGTGTTGGGATGTATAATACCCCCCTCCAAATAGCAATTCCAAAACAATCTCATGACTTTAGGAATTTTTGTTTTTCTTTTCTCCTCTTTTAATCTTGTCCCGCCTCCTACTGTTTATATAATAAAATAAATTAAAAAAAATTTAATTATTCAGAATTTAAATTATCAATCTCTTAACAAATAATGTTATTTATTATATATATATAAATGAATACAAAAATAGACAATATCTTATTTTATAATTTTCTTGATACCAGTAAAATCTAGGATTAGGCATTGTGATAACTATGAAAATTGTAAAAGCCATTGTGGCATATTTATTTCTCACAGTATTTATATTTGTCCTCTTTTAAAGAAAACAGCTTTTAAAATATGTTCTTGAATAAATCTTCCAGCTTTGCCCTGAACTGTCATCATCAGTTTTAATGTTTTCGGTTCTGATTTTATTCCAGTGCCGCATCAGATAACCACAAAGCATCTATGAAAGTTTTGCTCCTGTCTCAGTTTATTAGCTGCATAGGTGTTCTGTGGCCCTTTACTATGTGTTCACCTTTATACCCTCAAATTACCCACCCACTACCAATCCCAAAACAACTGCCTATAACTGAGTTCAGGAAATTCTCTTTTTCTTAGTAGGAGAGGCAGGGAACCAGTTAGACTTTTGATCTGCCCCTCCTCCTCCTCCTATCTGGATAATAAAATGAAAAATGAGAATTTCGGCAGCACCTCTCTACTTTTGAGTATGGCTTCTTTTTTTTTTTTTTGAAGGCGGAAGAAACTTTGAAGAAAAAAAAATGTATGTTTTTTATGCATGTGAACATGTCACATATAGCGTCAAAGGTTATTTTCTATAGTACCCTTTTGATATATACACCTGCACAAATGATGTAGTCCCTTTTTATACATTTATATGGAAAGGGGTTCTGTCCTTGTGTGTGTCCTCTTGGTGGAAGTATTTCCCTCTCCCACTTTTTGTAGAATGCACAAGTTTGCTTAGGTATTCTACACAATGTCATTGTGATTATATGATGTATATTTGCTGGATGTGTTTTTAATCTGGTGATGATCTTGTTCCCATTGTAACATTTCTTATGCAAGTCAATACTTAACTATTTATTTTGTATTTTATTTATTTTTTTTTTTTTATTATTACCATTTGTTAGCTCTTATCCTATTCTGAGTAGGCTTTTATATCTTTCTGGGGGCTTTCTTCAAGGTTTTTTTTTTTTTTTTTTTCTCTCTCTTCTCTTTTCTTTTTTTCTTTTTTTTTCTCTTTTTCTCTTTTTCATTTCTTCATCTTTGGTTAAAACTAATCCTTTGTTTATTCAGAGAATTCGTCATATTACCTTTTTCTTTTTTTTTCTTATTTTTTTCCATAATTTATTTTTAAACTTTATCTTGATGTTTTGACCTGTGTGCTCTTTGTTCATCAGATAGAGGCCTAGCAAAGAAGAGGAAAAAAGACATTCTGATGTGCTGTACATATGCTGTTTTCGGCATGTGAGATGAAAAGCTTACGGCCTGTTGATAAGTGGAGAATACACAGATCAGTGGATCATTAACTTTTTACATTTGGAACTATTCATTGGAAATTTGATAAATCGCCATCATTTTATGTGCTCTTGGAAAAAGTTAATTTGTATGTAATGAACCCTCTCGTCTTGTCTCGACTGTAAATAGCTACAATATAAAATTTAACATGTAGAACAATTGAATAAACCTTGTCATTTGATGATTGCAAATTAGTCAAAATGTAACCACAGTATTATTGACAATGATAGCCACAGGATCACTTACAATAACCCATCTTTTAAAAGAGGAATTTTTTTGTTTCTGTTCTGTTTTATGTAAGATTTTTAAGATTTTAACTTCTTTCGGTAGTTCTTTTAGTTTGCTGCAAGCCAATCCAATAGTTTTTGGTTGATGAAGAAATTATTTTTGCTTGCTGTGGTGAGGAGTCCTTTGACAAGTCTTTCATATATTATCCCAAATACTAATGCAGGTATAAGCTTATATGAGTAACAGTCAAAGCAAAAAGAATTTGCATTGTTAAATTGTTTAAGTACAATATGCTTTGAGATTTGTCTAAAATGCTAGTCTGTAATTTTGAGATGAGTTGCTATTGTTCCGAGAGTTGTTTGGACACTTGAACTTGTTTTTGTTGATACTACAATTTTTCGTTTGATCCATTCTACAGCCTTCTTTAGTTTCATAGTTTATGTGGAAAGAGGTGGGTGGGTATCCCCACCCTAACTTTTCACTTAGAGCTAACCAAAAAATAGCATTAAAAAAAAATGATGGTAAATACATTGATTGACGTGGATTTCTTTGATAAGCAAAGAAAGGGTTAGAGATCAACCCTGCTTATAAAAGCTGGAATTTTCTGTTTTATAGAAGTTGCTGGGAATAGGTTGGTCTGATCAGTATATTTGCTTGTCTCTTTTCTGGTCTTTGCCACCGAAAGGAGACCCCCCCCCCCAACCAATTGTATTCAGGTTGATTACTTGAAAGCCATACAGTGGATAAGTCAAAATGTTGTAGTAAGAACAAATTCAGCAAAATGAACGAGTTCAACATCTCTTGGAATGCTTAACTAACCTATTGATCTGATGATTGCTTTTAAAAAGGCATTTGAAATTTTTTTACCCATGTATATGCTTACGTTTGCTTGCTTTATTTAAAGGGGAAAAAAAAAATTTTCCCCTGTATTTTGCTTTTGTCTTCTGCAGAATGTCTACTTTTAATTTGATAATAAAATTTGAGCTTTTTGGGGGGGAAGTATTGAGTATTAAAATTATTGTTTCTTTTCCTTTTGACATTTTTGTCTACTTTTTATTTTTTATTTATTTTTTTTTTAAATTTAAAAAAAATTTTTTTTTTTTAATATTTTTTTTTTTTAATATTTTTTATATTTCCTTTATTTTATGTATTTTATTTTTTACTTGTTTTGTCTGGTCCAAATTTTATATAATTTTCCCTTGTACACAACTTTAAGTGGAAAATTCTCTGCAATTTACAGCTTCTGGTTTCTTTATAATCCTCTCATCTTTTTGGAGAAACAAAAAATGGGTCCTATACTTTGGTGAGAACAATTCACTGTTGAAATGGAAATGTTGACATTAACTGCAGTTACAATCGGTGGGTGGGTGGTTGGTTTCGAGTGAAATTTATTGGATTCTTTGTGCATAACGTTCTAAATACTGACCCCCATCTCCTCACCTCAGATCAAGGAATATTTTGTTAAAATTGATTCAGAAATTAAATACTGTTTGGTCTTACATAACCAAATATGTTGTACCCAAAAAAAGTATGTACAAAGTCTTGCTATAATTTTTCTAAGTATCGAACACCTTGTTTTAAACCAAGGTTGGTTTGATCCTCTCAACTCAAAACAGTTATCCTATAAAAAGTAAAATAACCTTGAAATAAGTCTGAGGATGGTAAAATATTTGGCAGTCATTTTTGCACATGAAATTCATGACTTGTTTGGATTAATTTGTGCTTGAATGTAATTTTTGCCTTTAAAGGTGGGGTTAGTCCATATCTTAATGTCATAATTAAAAAAATGATTTCCCTGAAAATTTGGGCAAAATAGCATTTTGCTTGTAATAACTGACTAACCATTTTATCAGTATTTAGAAGGCTAGTGGTTTTGTTTTTTTTATTTACAAATAAAATGCTATTTCTAATATCTGGTAAAGAAAATTCTGGGGAATTTTGAGGAAAAAAGATTGATCCTTAAAATCTGAAAAAAAAAAAAAAAATGTAAATTTACACAAATTGAAACCTTGCCCTGTGTTCATGATGTCTAGAAAACACTTTGTATTTTCATCAGGTTATATTTTCTTTTTAATATTTTAATCATTGTTGAAAGTTTTGTCTCTGAACACTGAATATGATATATATATATATATATATATATATATATATATATATATTCAGTGTTTTGATCAGTTTAAAATCCTTATGTTATACTTGTTGGCAAAACTCCTTGACAACATGTAAAACTCTAACAATTATTGAACATTTGGAGAGTAGTAATGGATTTAATATCAAAACCCTATCATTCTCATTGTTTTTATTGTAATTGTTACTCTTTATTATGAGGATAAGTGCTGAATTCATCTACTGAGTCAACAAGTTTTACAGGGAAAATGATTTTCCCATTCTCCCCCCCCCCCATTTGCTTAAATACTATTTTGCATAACCTATGTTTGAAGATTAATATTGCTGTTGTAAACAAGAAATGAAAACATAAACTACACTTTATTAAATATATTTTATCAATCATTTTGTGCATTAATATGAAGATGACACATTAACAGTTAGTCTTCACACCTCATTTGCAGAATATATATATAAAATTTTATTTCATACTTAATGATTGCATGTTGTGACATTAAATATTAGAAAAATAAATATAAAAGTAGATGGCCAGACTTCTGTAATATGTTTAGTGTATAGGCTTAGGCTTATGGCCACATCACATTCAAACACCGATTCCTGTACACTGATCAAAGTTAAGCAACACCAAGCCTGGTCAGTACCTTGATGGGTGACCACATGGGAATACTAGGTACTGGAAGCTTGGATGTATGTGCTGTAATCGATAATGACATCATATTGTTAATAGGAGAGCTGAGTTCCAATTTCTGTTGAGTTTGTTATATTCACTTATGCGCAAATACCCTTGGGAAAGGCACGAATCCACCTCTTTCTTGAGCTATGGGTTAGTAACGTGTGTATATATATAGTTTAGAAATGTGATGTTTTGGCTCTTCTAACACAATAGTGCATTTTAGATGAGCACTAATTTAGTACAATAAAGTAGCTTTTCTTTGAATGAAAGAATACTATTGTGATATTAGCTTTTAAAAAGTGGAATATAATGATTTAACTACTGATATTTTTGTAATTTTTTTATTTAAAGGTTGCTTGACTGTTTTGGCACTTGAAAATCAGGAAGAAAGGGATTTTAATAAAATAGAATTGATACATTAATAACAATTGGGTTATGAGTATAGTTTCCTTTTTGTTCTTGAGTATTAATTTTTTGATTCAAATTTTATTTATAAAAGCCTTTAACTATTTGCATCAGTTCATTTCTTTTATGTTGACAACTCATTGACGTAAATCTTGAAAAAACTTGGCATGACCTGTAAAGACTATTTGATAAGTGATGAAACTGACAGCACAAACAATGTATAACAGAAATGTTAATAATGGCTTATGAAAACTGGAAGTAGTTGACATCAGACAATTTCTATTCAAATTTTCATTGTAAACCAGGAAAATGGTTCATACACATGACTCTAACAGAATGATAGGAAGTGTTTATAAAATCATTAAATTTATAAATGTTTTCTATTTGTTCCTTATTGCCTCTAGAAAATATATATGAAATTGCAAAAAAAAAATAAATTTTAAAGTTTTTATAAAGTGATTTCTTCAAGAACCTATAACTAAGCAAAGTTGGAACAGCTTTGAATCTAAAAAAAAAAAAAATTTCTTAAGATATAGCTTCAAAAATGCATTTAAAAAAAAATTTTTTTTTTTATCTGGTGGGCAACAGAGCTTTGTTGCTCTGATTTCCCATGATTCACTGGTTTTAAACCACTCTTATTTGATAGTATTTTACTTGTAAGCAATGCTATATATATATACACACACACACACACACACACACTACAAAGCCATTAAATTGGGAAGGAATGAATGTGTTAAAAAAAAAAAAGTGGTGGTGGTGGGGGGGGTAATAAAAATATTTCCATTGGGGGGAGAAAATTATTTTGGGGGAAATTTCTTGATAATATTGAGACATTCTCTTAAATCAAGTTTAGGCAAAATGTTTGGCTTGGTGGTGAGTTATATATTCATGTTTTAAATGATTTTAATATTGCAATTTTATCAAATAACTGAACAAATCTTATCTATAGTATTAAAAAATACAACTTAAAATGTTTTTTTTTAATATTTCCTCCTAAGAAACAAGAAAGATATGATCTTTACATAAAGCCAATGCATTAAGGGATCAACTGAAGGTCTAAAATGAGATTTTTATCTCTATATCTATATATATATATATATATATATATATAATAAACTTTCAACTTTGATAACAGCCAGAGGGATTTTTAAAAATGTCACAATAGATATTTCAAATCAACTCAATGAATTGTATAGAGTTTTTTGAAAATTTTGATGTTGGCATCAAAATTTGCATCTATTCAAAAGACGGCAAAGCCAACTTTTGGGATTGCATTCAACTGCCTCAAATTCTCTTAAATCCTTAATCTTGCTTCTGGTTTGAAATCTCCCTGATAATTGTTGCAAATCTGGGCAGTAAGGCTTCTGACAGAACACACACATGACTGTTTGCCAAAAATCCCTGCTTTGAGACATTGATGTGATGGTTACAGTACATGAATTCACTACTGAATGATGCCTCATTGCCAATTGAGTACCCCCCTCCAACCCTGGGGATAGTGTCTGTCCATGAATGCACAGCAAGGTTCCCTCTGGTTGCCAGGTTTATCCAGGCTATGCGACCAAATCATGAAATATTTAAACTGGGTATTCTTCAGATAGACCTCATATTCTTAATAGTAATCTTCAGTATTGCCTGTATTTTATCTGAATTCAACACTGTTATTGTACTTGAAAACCAGTAACATCCACATTATCTAAACATATTTTTAAATTGAAATCAATAACTAAAGAAGAAAAAAAGTTCCAGTTTAGAGATTTAGGCATATGATACTTACTCAGTTTGTTTAATCTGATCAGAGAGAGTGAACAACACAAATTGATTAGCATATATGTTTGTATTAACAACTCACTTAAATGTTTTGATACAGAACAAGTTGTGCCACCCTTTTGATAACAGTCAGTCATATATCCTGAAAATGGGTCTGGGTAAAATATGGGTGGGGGGGGATCTTTTATTATTATTATTGCATCTGCTTGAATTGGGTCTTTCGTTAATTTTAGAAAAGATTATTTTAATCTTTATTGCATGGACAAAACAAATGAGTTTTTTTTGGGGGGGGGCGTTGCAAACTTAAATTATTTTTTATTATTTTTGTTGTGTGTTGTCAATGCTTTCATTTTTAATTCTCATTTGAATTGGAATATTGTTTGCTGTCTCAAACTTAGCAAACAAAATTGTTTTAATATTATCATAAAAGATATTGGAGTTGATGCAGAGAAAATATGTTGTAGTCCGACGTTTAGATTATTATTTATTTATTTATTTATTTATTTTTTTTTATTGCTCTTCGAAATTATATCAATGCTGAGAAAATACAATATCAAGTTTTAAGTTCTGATTCAAGGCCTGGTTTGTAATTTATATTGAAATGATGGTTGTGTGTTAAGTCTTTTTTAATCTGTCTGACTTTCAAGAGGAAGAAATGGTACCTGTTAATTTTGGGATTGTGTAGTTTTGGAATTTAAAAAATTTTTTAATGCTCCAAAAGTAATGACCTTTTATTTCCATGGAAACTAAAAGCAAAAAACCTAAGTAAACATGATCTGTATTTTTCTACAAAGACACCACCATTGATTATGTATCTTGCATTTTCACCAAAAATGAAGTTGAAAGTTATAGAGAGCAACCTGAAAAGAATAATGCCGCCAGTTTGGAGTAAATGAACACCATGGTTGTTCCTATCAGGATGTGATGAAATTTATGCTCATGAAAAAGATATTTGTAATAGCATTTCTTTTTTTTTATCTTAAATTCCTCTGGTAGGAATGTGTATGATTTTTTTGTGTTGGTGTTTTTTCTTTTTTTTAAATTTTTTTTTTTCTTTTTTTCTTTATTTTTTTATTTCACTTTTAGCAATTCAGCAATGGTAAGATTGTTATCAAACTGCTCCACATGTTCAATTTTCACCTGTTTCTGAGATGATGTATCTACAAGTATTATCTATCACTCATCTCACACTTCCATACAAATCAGATCACATTCACTGATATCGCTATGCTTCCTTGTGTGTTTATCAATATTCAGAAAGTTTGTTATCTGCAAACTTTTGTGACCACCCCCTCTCCACAAAAAACCCCCCCAAAAAACAGGTATATAGATATGTATTTGTTATAAAGAGTTAAGAAAACAAAGTATATATCAATAGGTGTGACAGTTTAAAAAGAAATTCTGCAGGTAATTGTATAAACTCCATGAATTGTGGTTGTAGATTTTTTACAAATTAGAATTTAAAAGGAAAATTGATAAGCAAAAATTATATATATATATATAAATTTACTGCTGTGGTTTGCTTATATATGCTACTAGAAATGTACTTCAGCAAACTTACAAATTTATAAAACAAAACAAACAATTATCTGTAACTTTTAAAGAGTCAATAGAGTATCCAATATTAAACATCAAATATATTTTGTATTTTTGCTGTTTTTAATACAATGTTTCGGCTGATCCCTTCTTTGCCCTTATCAGATGTCTGAGAAAAAGGACTGCTTAACCCAAGAAAACTAAAAGATGATAGAACTTATGATAGATGTTATTCTACCCATTGGACTAATTTATTTTCAAAGCATCAGGCATGCTAACTGTTCTTAAGGAATTTTGAAATCACTTTGCCACTTAGTGTAGGTGAGATTGTGAAAGTAAATTAGTCCCGTGGGTACATTAATGAACAATTTCTGTTAGTTTTCAGGAGTGAAGGATGAAGAATAGATCTGCTGAAATGTATTTACAGAAAATATACAATATTGGGTATCTTAACAGAAATAATACAAATTAGTCATTTCAATTTCTTGGATGAAGCATTGCCGTTAATAGTTTTTCACTATTGTCTGTCTTTCATCATATTTCTGTTGCTTTTATTATTCTAGTAGTACTAGATACAATATTAATCACATTTCTAAGAGATATATAGTCACTTTGATTAATTTTTGACATTCTCTTAGGTTTTTTTTTTTTTTCTTTTTTAAAAATCAAACACTCAGATTGCTTTTTCATTCTACACCCATTATGTAACCAAAATGGATTGGGGGGGGGTAGTTCCTGACAAGATTTGAACTCACATCCCACAGCCTGTCTAATATGGGTGTAGTACCTTACTCATCAGATCACAATGGGCACATTGTTGAGTGCTTGAAACATTCACTTTCTGATCATGAGACCTGGGTTTGAATCTCACCCTGGTCGATTTGTCAAGTGGATGACTTCTTTATAATACTGGCCTGGGAAGACGATTCCTGCATGCAGCACTGTTGGAAAGTATCTGGAAACCATGCCGCAGGTTAAGGTATGTGAGCAAGATTGGGTAGATGAAGTTGTTTGGAAGCCATCAATAGTTATGTAGCACTGAAGGCTTGAGTGTACTGGCTTTGTTCAAAGTTTTGATCATGCCAAATTGTGCTCTCTCTCTCAGAAACTCTAAGATCTGCTCAGCATAGTTACATAATAAACTACAACTTGTTTCCATGAATGTTGAACAAACATAAATGTGCCTGAGCCGGTATCTGTGAGAGCGATCAGCTAGCCACCCAAAAAGATGGGCATACTTGTATACAAACAACCAACCATACAATTAGATCAGAGAACCAAAAGCAGCCATCTTTCAGATTTATTCATATAACTACATTTTTAATATCTAATTTTTTGTCTATCATATTCTTTATTTAATCTTTATTTGACAGTGTTTCAACTAAAAAAAAAATGATATGGAGAAAATTAAATATCGAAGAATAATCCTGACTAAATTTGAATGTTGCTATCTGCTAAGCCTTTATGATCTAATCAGTAAGCCAATGTTCCTGTCAGACAGGCTTTCTGGGATAATTTTGAAAGGTAGTAGTTCAAGTCTTACCTGAGGCTGCCTTTTTTTCTTTTTGATGCTGATGAATTGATGGGAATGTCAGCAATAAAGCAAAAGTTAAAAATTAATAAAATCAGTTTTCAAGATATTTTTTTGTCTGCAATAAAAAAACGAAAACATTTACATCAATTTCAAAATCAGGAGTAATGGGTTAAGTTGTACAAGGTGGAATTTTCAAAACTTCTATCGGCCTGCATTACTCTTTGTATATTTATCATACGTGAACAGCTCTCACTGCGATATTTGATATCAGCATACACACACTATATATATATATATATATACACATATATATATATGTAAAAATAAAAGATGTAGTTATATGGATTTTTGTACACTTCATCATTGACAAACTCCTTGTTACTACCATACAGATCCAATTATGAATCTTTAAAAATATTTTTGTTTGTATATCTGTTCACTTTGTTTATGATAGATTTACTGTTAAAAATTGACATTGGTATATCTGTTCAAATTGTTGTTAGTATGTTCATTCAATGTTGGTATATCTATCAATGTGCTATAAATATAATAGTAGTAGTAGTAGTATTAGTAGGCTTCTGTTTATCTTGCAAGATCAAAATTCAGTCCTTTGGTGGTGAGATTGGAGTGACCTTTTCAGGGTACTGGGCTGGGTGATGGTATATGGAATTCGTGTGCTGCCCAGACCACATGGGACCCTATCTCTGCCGTATTGACAAGATCCAAAGGGAATATGGGGCATTACATTTAGGACTGGCTTGGCTGCAGGAGTTGCTACAGATTTGTCAGCTTTGACAGTCAACTGCCTTTTGGCTTCCATTTCATGGGGCTGAATTTATTTCCGCAGCCTTTTCCAGATTTTGATATGATTGTAAGGCAGCAGAGGGTGAAAATCTGGGTTATCCTTAGATGGACTACCTTCTCAGGCTGACAAGCTCCATCTTCCTGAAGCAGCTGGCTATGAGCCATTAATGGTCCACCCTTGCCACTTCTCTGACTTGGAGCCGGACTTGGTTGTCTGTCTATTTGAAGCGCATGCTATGGGAGCATTTAATAGACAACATATATATATATATAAATATCTGTCTGTATCAGTATATAGATACACATTGACATTAATATAAATAGATTTTACCAGTCTATTGCTATTTTTTGATTGGATGCTTTGGGTATGAAAATATTTGTTGGCACTGGTATTGATATTTACTAAGCTAAATGCTTAGTATGACACAAGGGTCACAAGTTTGGGGCACCCAGTGAAGTTTGAAATCTTGACAAGAGTAATGGTTGGTGAGACTCGTTTGATGACTCTGATCAGAAATCCTGTCTTCACTTATATCTCCATACCTATATACTTTGATTAATTGCTACACCACTGTACAGCTTTGTCTCAAGATAGCTTTTTCTTTTTTAAGGGGTGGGGGCAGGGGTGTCAGAATTGTTATGTATCTATGTTGGTACTGTTAAAACTGTGTCTACCATACTCTACAGATATCTATCCCCCATAATTATTGGTATACCTATCTAACCTCAATGATACCAGTACTCTTGTACATATTAATATTACATATTTCGACCACTGTGCAGATATAACTTGCTATTCACATTGGTATGATCATAGCTGTTTACCATGCAGATGATATTAGACAAATTGATGTTTGTAGATCTATCCATTTTGTTACCAATTCAAAAACTCGCTATCTGTTAACAACGGCATTGACATAAACACTATGTACATATCCACATTTTTATGGAAATGCCAGTTGATCTGTCCATTATATATAT